>DWJK01003862.1:0-12617 GCA_018248815.1 Croniades pieria auraria
TACTTTAAGCGGTATGGCTATTTTGTGGGTTTCACGTATGTATATCCGACTTTGTTTATACAAGGAATGCTTGATTATGATTCCCTTAAAGTAAGACGGGAAGTGGCACTGATGGAGCATTTTTATAATCTCATCACTGGCAAGATTTGTAACCCCACAGTGCTAGAACTTATTTCGCTAAACATCCAAGTTGCGGATTGGTAATGACGAGAGAGTCACCATTAATACGTGCATTGACCCTGCTCAATGGTGTCCTGGCTTGGGATCAAAGTCTGAATTTATTTGTTTCAACGCCTGCTGCATTTCGCAGAACTGCCAGAAAATGTATTCAGTCCTTGTAAACAACTAAATAATAGATCTGTAATGCTTACCTAAAATTTGTGACTTGTTAAATAAATAAATTAATTAACGATGTATTTTATATACGGAGGAAAAAACATCAAAAAAAATCAGAAGCAAAAATATACTTCGCGCACTGAATTTCCTTTTAGTGTTATTCGTTTCACTGTTTGTAGTTAAATATCTAGGTACTGAGACTCCAACATATTATCGTTATTAATAATAATATATGAACTTATCCGTTTTTTATGTCTTTCTATTTAAGACGAAACGTAGCGAACTGGCAGCAAATCTACCGATGGTGAGTCACCGTTTGCTGTAAATATTCAAATTAAAAACACTCATATTTAAAATATAAACTGGAAATTTTTGAGCCTTGTTCAATTGGAACGCCGTTTGGAATGCCGAATTGGAACGCATAATTGACATTCACTTCAATTAAGTCCATACTCAAAATTCTAAAAAACATTTTTTTATCAGTTAATATGATGATGTGTTGTTTATCTGCCTAAATAATATCAAAACAGACCATATGTAATTCCAAATTCAGTCTAACTAATCGTGTAAGCATTATAATTTGCAAGTAATAATAATAGCTGTCATTTTTTCTTTTAGCTCATGATTCCAATTCCTTCATTTACAATAAGAGCAGAGGTTAATGCCTTGGAGACAAAGAATCCACGCTTGCAAAATGTCACAATTTATTTACATGTATACACAAGTGGTATTCCACAGATAATGTTATTCGAATCGAAATATGACCGGTGACGGGTATAATTCAAATCGTATAAACTGTCGGTTTGAAATTTGAAAATAAGAAATAAATACGTTTAATTTGAAAAAGGAATAGACAAATTTAATGTGGTAAGAGTATTATGGATAAGCTAATATTGGATTAATTAAGAACAAATTTCGGTAAAGATTTTGTTTGAAAACGACAAAGTACGTAGGTATACAATATAATTACATGAATGTTACTGAAAGCGTCGTGAAATATATGTATGTTGTATTTAAATTTCTTGCGTGTGTTTTATGCATAAGCAAAACAAACTCAAACATGGCGACCCATGACTTTGTAATAATGTGAATGTGAATTGTAATGCCTAAACCGATACTGTAGACAGCTAGTATAAGTACACTAATATCCAAATAGAGGCACAATACAAAAGATACGTTATTCTCATCATGCGCGATGCAATTGAGAGGTCATCGGCCGCTCTAACAATATTGACACAGGCAAGAAGAACCGATATCGCCGCATACAAATATTGTATCCAAATACGATAGTTGTGATGTGTGGCGACTAAAAGATCCATTTAAATATCGCGCAGAGATTAACGGCGACGTCTTCCTGTGTTATTGAATTTGAATTCCATGACGTAATTCCTTGAAGATTTTAATAATTTAACTTTTATACGTCCTTTAATAATAAGCTACCACGACAGATTATTTAATGTTGACGCAAATATTATAAAGCGAGGAATTTTTCGCCGGATGAAACGACCAACTTTATTTACCATCAGGATAATGAAATGTGTATGAAATCAATCAATATTTTTCGTAATACCCAAATTTATCATAATTTAACCAAAATCATAGTTATAAAATTATTAACTCTTAAATCAGTATATAAGCAAATTTAATTTTAAAGTTATCTAACCATTAGGCGTGAACAGATTACTGTCATGTATTCTGAGAGATTAATCACAAGCCACTAAAATAACACTAAAACCACGTCGTTACCAATACAGGTATCACTATTGCAAGGAAGTCTGAAATCATAGAAGAAAACCGCGATTTATTCTCCAACGAAAGTGAAAGAAAGTCGTATGACCAATACATCATTTTCATCACGCGATCAACATAGCGGAAGCGTTGGCGCGAAATTGAATCTTAACTTTTTTCTTACTCGCGAATGCAGCGAAGACATTCCTGCCGGCCCGTGTCAGTTACCGCTGTGTTAGTTAAGAAAAAACACTGAACGTCATGCAATTACACACTAGCCACGATAATAGTCATGCGAGACGATAGTTCTGCTGGTATTACTTAATCACTGTTATTTGTAAATAATTATGTAGGTATTCGTTTTTAACAATATGTACTCACTGAAAAACTCTAAAAAAACATTTCAGTACTGTTTCGGTAACTTTTTGTCTTTTTCATCGTCGCAAAATAAATATTTCATTTTAAATGAAAACATTGTATACGTAATTTAAATTATAAAAATGTTCTAATGGGATCACATTTTAAATAGCACTATTATTATTATTATTATTGTAGAACAATTAACTTTCCAGTAACGGTCTCAAGCATCGATTTGGACAACATCCATTGTTTGAGATTACCCGCAGCCACCCTAGTCTATATTTTGTAAACTACAGCACGAACATCCCGTCTATCTATTTTTTCCGCTAACAACGCCATGTTTGTAAACCTCAGCTCCGGTTCATGAATGAATTTAGCGCGGTTTCCGCAAAATCAATCAACGACGCAAGTACTAGCGTTGAGTGTGACAACTTTCAATGAAATTTTATTTAACTTATTTACTTTACTCTGTTATGTAATCATGATTATTATATAACAATATTTAGCTTACATTGTATGTGTATGATTCACACTTTAAACTATATTTTAAATACCAATTTTAATTAACACAGTGCTTATGACGAACCAACCTTAAAAGGAAAATCGTACATGTGATGTGATATGTTCATTTTCCTTAATATACAAATAGATATAATACCGTATAATGAATGAACTTAGCAATGAAACGACCAATACAATAAAGGTAACAAACAGTGTGGTAATCTAAAAAATGTCATATTATTTAGATATTTCAATAGATTTTGTATGGCAAGTAGTTTACATGCTATCCCAATGTCAATAGGTATAATGTGTTACAAAAATGTTATCAATATTACACCTTTAAATATTCTTAACATTCCACTGAATGTTTGTTTCAAGATCCCCACTATCTGTCGTAAGTGTTATCAAATCGATTAATGTCATGGTGATAGATAACGGTGGTTTTTTAAAAGTCTAGATATTATAATCAATAATTAACTTCGTTTTTACACAGTTGTAATTTTCTATTGACAGTAATATTTTAAACGCCTTTTTAGAAGACTTGTACATAATTCTTTACTAGATACATGTCATTGTTGGTAATATATACCTCATCTGTCTTCTGTTGCCTTATTCGAATAAGACGTAACGGATTCAGATAAGACCAATAAACAGTATGCATTGAACTGTGTATAGGAAAGCCGAATTGGCCACGTGTTGACAGATGGAAGGGCGCTGTGTTTGTTCAATATGCTTGACCGATTACCGGAGGTCTGGAGGTCGATCTTACATGCGCCTTACGACCATGGGTATTACATAAATTTCAAATTTAAAGCATTAAGTTAATATTAAATCGTGAAGCTTACGTTTCAAAGTTAGACTCAAAATATTTTATAATTTAAATGAACTTTTTTATGTTTCTGTATATTGCACAAACGAATAGGTGGTTACTTACGTAAATGTTTAAAAAAATAATTCTGTAACCGACAGTCGAATTATTCTCATATTAAAAGAAAAACTTTATTATCTACCCACGTATTATCTAGTCGATTATTTCTGGCGTCAATGTAACGAAAATAATCGTAAAAACTGATCAACAAATAAGATTAAAGTCTAAGTATTACTCGGTGAATCTACTCTGATAAACGATCACGATGAATAACGATTTGCTAATATTATTTTTTGATGCATTCACTAGAGGTCTTCATGTTTCTTTAATTGATTAATTGCGTCATGAATGATTGACATTGAGAGAATCGACATATTATCTTCGAGGATGAATACATATTAAATTTAGGACAAGTGATAACTTGTTTGACAAATTAATTAGACTTTGTATTATAAGATATGAAAAGCGAGAAATCTTTTTCCTGGTTTTATCTTAAAAACTATAATAAAATAATGCTAAACAAATATATTAGAATCAAATCCTAGATATGATTTTAAATATATACTATTGATAGATCATTCTCTTTATATATACTTGATTTAGGAATAAAAACAACTCACAAAGTCATAAAAAATGATAAAGCAAGTAATAAGTTTTAAGAGCGTCAGTATAATCTTGTTGTTATTCATTTCCATTTAATCAACGTACATAAATGTAGATCATTTGTTTAGCTCTCTGTTATCCAAACACTGATCGTAAAAATACATTCTGAATAAGAGGATTAGCATGACCTGGTAACGCAAAATTATATCAATGTTCTACATTTTTTGCAGTAAATTTTTTAAATTATTACACACGATGCCAAGAAGTTACTAGTTTAGGTTGATATTCAATTCAATTGGCGTCAATTAAATAATCTACGAGTTGACATTGTGGTGGGCAACCATATAAACAGATAGCTAGATATGAATTAGGACAATATAATATTAATTGAATTATTAAAGGCATAGCATTATATTTAAACATCTAACGAAACCGATAACAAATAAAATAACACACGGTGTAATGTACAAATTGTAATATTCTGGAACATGGCTTAATCTGATAACGCTCCTCTGACATTTTAAATGTCCTTAACAAAATTATAATTAAACTTTATTAGGTTTCTGATAAAAATCGTCAAAAATATTTTTGTCGTTACTAATACTGTCGCCATATTGTTTTATTAATATCAATGATAACACGCGCTAAATAACATCGATAAAGACGGAACCACTCGGGCGGGCATCTCCATATTATCATTTCGCTCTTAACAATGATCCACCTGAACTCGCCCGCCGGACAATCTGTAGCAGGGCGACGAAACGATCGACGTTAACCGTCTCACTCACTCGCGCATCGTGCGAGATGCGCTCTCTCCTTCTCCCCGCGCGCGTTCTCGACCAATCGGCGGCCATCTTCTGCTCCCCCGAGAGCAGAGCGACAGTGCGTACTCTCATCATAATCACAAGGAGACGACATCTCGCCCTGCGAGGTTGTCGTCCGCGAAGATGCGGTGCACATCCAGCGCGACCGAAATATATTTTTAAAACCTACAATAGTGCCTTAGAACATTTTTAGTGCTAAGAAGACTGTATCTGTGCTCAATTATTACCAAGTTACCGTGTTTTGTGAGAGACTGGGAGCACTGGAAGCTCCAGTGTGCGAAATTGGACTTTTTGTTATAATACGAGGCACAGGCTGATAGCGCAAAAATCATCCACGATTGGGTAAGTTATTCCGATTAGATTACAATGCAAATTATCGTTAGTTAGCGTCGTGGTGTCGTGTTTTTAAGTATTCACTTGTTTATTATAAACGAGTAGACGGTGTGCGCGCTAGTTCGCTTTTGGTTTATTTTGACCCACAGTTCGTTAAGAAAAATACGTGCGATACTAAAAATGTCGCAAATTAAAAGATTTTTTCAGTAAAACTAAGAAATTAAGTGAACGTTGACAATGAAAATTATGAAAACAATGCAGTTTTCCAATAACAACCTAGTACGACAAATTTGGCTAATTATGTGCATTTTTGCGATTTTTGTAGAAAATGGTAAATAAAGTGTAATTAATTGTAATTGAATGTGTAGGGAGTTTTAATTTCGGTATTAATTGTTTGGCTTTTTCATTACGAGTATAAAAACTGAAATATAAATATTATGTCCCATATAATTAATTAAAATACCTTTCTTGTATTTAAACAGTAATGTTTCATTACTGTATTGAAATAAACATATTTGTTATTTGAAAGTATTTGATTGTGGAATATTTGATTAAATTCTTTTTTTTTTTTTGTTGTAATCGAGTAGGTCCTTAATTTTTTTGTTCCGTCGGCACAAAGTCGCGTGCCTACTTTCTTTTCAACCTAATTGCGTAAGTTTAAAACAAAATTTGCTAGCAAATTTTTTTGCAGATTTATCTTTGCAATGTTAATAATATATGCAAATAAAAAAGCAAAGCCTGATATAAATGTGGATTCTTGTTGTAATTAACTGTAGCGTTATGTAAAATTCAACTTTTACCATATAGCCGTTGTGATGTTTCCAAGTACTTACTCCACATTATCTATTGTGTTTTTGTTCCCCATATTGCATATTATACGTGACTGCTAAATTCAAACGTATAAAAAAAAATACATTTGCGTAATTCAATGAAGGTCATCACTTTTTATTATAAAATAAAGAATAATAGTAAATATTCCGTAATTACTGTTTATAACATGTCTTACTTTTTTTAACAAGATTCCAATAAGTATTACATCCCTGTTTGGGTAATCTAGAAAAGTCGGTATATCTTAGTTCGTTTTAAATAAAAAAATGGAAACTAGCGATGTTTTTCTATTTAGAAATAATTTTCAAATAGATTTCTTAATATATTGATAACAAGATAATTTTTAAGTACTTCACTGATGTTACTTCAATGAAAAAATCAACTAATCTTAAAAATAAAAGAAAACATTTAAAATACATTTTGGATTTGGAGTGTACCAGGGACGCAGCATTTTTTCAGGAAGCTAACGAACACCAAAACACATTTTATCATTAAAACAAGTAATATTTGTATATAAAAGGAATTAAAATTATTTCCATCAACTATGTAAAAAACGAGTCACCCTTAGTTTTGTCTATGCCTATTCTATGTACATTTTCTTTATAACAGAAAGAAACACTGACATCTGGTCTTTTTGCACACAAAAATTACTATACAATTACAGTACAGCAAAATTAATTATGTACAATATAAATACTTCAATTACTTAAAATGTCTTTACCAGACAACCTTCAGTGAGTGACAACCTCTAAGTAGATGACAAGAATTATCGTATCATAGAGTAACATTAGAGGTAGATAGACATTAAATTATTAAGTTTTAAATATAGGTACACATATTATATGTGAAACAAGAATAGAGCAACTATTTATGATATTTGTAAATTCCATTTTGTCCATGTGTAAAACATAATATATTTATTTAACAAGGATTTCTTAACTTACTTATATGTTTAGTGAATACATAGAATTATAATCTTTGGAAATTGCCTATTAATGGCCAAAATAACTCAGTGCTTAAGATTTTGGCATCTGTCTCTGTTGGTCGTTGGTTCAAATCCTGGCAGGCACATCTATCAACTCAATAGGTACCTTTATAAAACTAAATACTATTGGAATACTTTACAAAAAACCTACAGCCGTAGAAAATGTCTCTAACATTGTCTATGGCATATGAAGACTGCCAGTTCAATTTGTTTGGCTTGGCAAAACCAGCATAAACTCTTGATGTTACAAGCTGAGTGGTCCAACAGTAGAATAATCAAAGTTTTGGTTGGAATGGTAAAGCACAACCCAAACTGACGTTATAAGAGGAGTCCCATACCCAACAATGAACCGATAAAAGGACCATGTAGATGATAATGATTGAGATTTATAAAGAAATATTGTCCCTTCAGTTAGTGACGATATACCCAAAGTGGCTGGCAGCGGTTCGTTGCGAAGAGCTAAAGTTCGAGCTCAGTGGCGTGCTGGACAGGCCCATGTCGAGCGGCCTACGATAACGGACTGATGATTATGATGACAGATAAATAACTCGTACAGCTCTACCATTATCCAAGTACGTGTTAATGGATCTAACGGTGGCAATACGCAATTTAATATCGGCTCAGAATGGAGACGTAATGGTACGATAAGAATCTCGCCGCGTCTCCGATTGAGACATGTATCTGGTAACCGTCGGTGCTGATAATTCGCTCTTCTATACTCCGCTATATAAACCTTCAAATGCGTAAGAGTTCTCGAACCCAGTGCCTATCTCAAGATTGTAGACATTTTTGAGTCTTTAGTGTTAAATGAAAGATATTTATTACATTATATTGATATGTATTCCAACAGTCCTATCGCCTATTGAACACTATCCAATAATCTCAATCTTTTATAACAACTGACACTAACAGTCCTATTCAGTTTAAAGTTAACATTCACCAAATTATATTTTGTTCTAACTGGATTAAGTTACAGTCTTACTACAGCAGTCCTATTCAAGATCGGTCGCGGACGTCTATGGGCGGCAGCGGTCACTTGTGACTGACTTATAGATACACTTTTCCCTAAAAAAACCATTATGTGTAGTCGACGTTCACCATTATATAAATTCTCAGCTTTCATATAATTGAAAATAGTTAAAGATCTGCCATTATGGTATACCGGTCTAGATCCAGGTCTAGATCTTCAAAATGTTCTGTATCATCATCATCAGCCAATAGGCAGTTTCTAGGCAGTATAAGAAAAAAGTTGAGCTCACATGGGTATGGCCAAGCGTACTAAATAGGGCGCAATTTAGGCTGGACATATGTAGATTGGGCGCGGTCAACTCTAAATCAAGAAAATCTAGGAAACATCTGTAACCTAAAATCCATGCGAACGATGTCAAAAGCAATAGTTCGTAAAGCACAATATCAAACAAATCTAAACAAAATACGCGGCTAATGTGATAACAAACTGATTTCATCTTGAACGAAGACTTTCTTATCTGGTAATTGTGATGTATCTCGAGTGTCGCCTGATAGTTCTTCAAGTAATGTCGATAACTGCTCAAATCTTAAACATCATCTACGTTTATTTAATAGTATCACATTTTCACGCCTGTATTTCCCCGAAGGGTTTGGCAGAGGCACTCCTCTAGTTACTTACTGTTAGTACTCTCACTTTTAACTGGTCATATAACGCAAAAAAAAGGGTGTGAGCTCACGTACTGGGCACAAATCCAGACTCCAAGCTACTGGAAATTTAAAGTCATAAAACCCAATAATACTTTACCCGACCCGCGCATCGAATCACAGACCACTTCCACAGCTATCTCTGCTGCTAATCAGCAACCATTACATTATCCAGCAATGGATTTTAATTACCAAATTGTCCTCATACTTTATCAAACGCATGCGAAATTAATAGAAAAATATCCAATGTTGAGAAACTAATTTATGATAACACAACAATTATATTATTAACTCGTTACGTCACCGGGAGGCTGCGTAATTAAAATCATTTGTATATAATAATAATATATGCAATTTATTTGTTATTTTCCTTCTCGCTGGCATAAAAATAAACTTAAGCACCGGTCGCCGCTAAATGATTTTAACAGAGAAACAAAAAAAAAAAACAGATAATGTTTACGTAATCATTTTATACGTTGCCGCGTAATATTCTCATCGTTTTCAACACGAATATGTTCCTAATGTTACATGTATGTACATATGTATGGTTTTGGAGAAAATAAACACCAATGGAATGTATGTGAATGTTACTAAAAGCAGTGACGGTATACGCAAAGTGGCTGGTAGCAGTTGGATGCGACGAGCTGCAGATCGAGCTCAGTGCCGTGCTATTGGAGAGGCCGTGGACAGAAACAGGCTGATAAAGATGATGATGATGATGATATTACTAAAATCACGTTATTATACATTATTGGTAGTGTATGAAGTGAATAAAAACTACGATTAATTATTGTAATCGTCAGTCCACGAAACTGACGTACGTTTGTGAAGAGAGCGATAAATGTGGAAGGACCACGTCAAGTGTAAACGATATTAGGTACTCCGTGCGGACCTCGTAAGGGAACTGGTGTAATGATATAATACTAGCATAACATCACGCCTATATTTCACTGAAAGGGTAGGCTTAAGCGTAGTACCTACTTCAAATTTTCACTAGTTATATCATACGTCTCATGTCATAGATGGTGAGCGTATTGCCATCCAATTATAAATAAAACAATCAAATTTAAAAAAAAATGTCAAAAATAGTAATGGATGTCATGCGTCATGCTGGCATTTTTATGACATGGTACGATTTAATACATAAGTACGGTATATATGGTAATAATAAATGCTTTCATTATCTGCTCACGAGCTGGAGATTGCGGCAAACAGCCTCTTAAAGAGATGTTATGGCAACATTGTCACGGACTGCCGATACGGCGAGGCGTTTCGTAACTTCGATAGTAAATTAACTAATATTACGATTTTATATATCTATATAACGAAATGTGTTTTAGTGGCAACATTGCTGATTTTTATATAATTTTTTTTTATGTTATTGTAAATTTTTTTTGTTATGTCATTTCACATTGCCTGTTTCCCAAACGGAAATTAAAAAAAAATACTCGTAATTATGCGGCGTTTAAATGATTTCATTTTTCAAATTGATAATTGAGTTGGTCGTATATAATTGCTTTTTCTGTGTTGGGAAATTATATACAAAGTGAGTTGGAGATTTGGATAGTGTGAGATGGAGTTGAAGAAGGTACTGGTAGTAGATTGACGTGTGAATAGATTGATAATTTTTTCATCTTTGTTTTGTTTGTAGGAAAAGTGCAAGAAATTTTATCCTTGTGGAAAGCATCATCACAGTGTTATAAAGAACCGTACGCAATACTTTTATTTGAATTACGGATGTGTTTTGATAATAAGGCGGTATATTTGGACATCTTTTTGTAATTTGTGATGTTTATAGCAAAAAATTCTCTATATATAAATATCTGTCGATACTCTTACACATTCTACCATATTGATGTTACTCGTACGTTTCGCTGCGTTATCGTCATGTAAATACTCGGTACTCGGTTGTGTCGTTAAAATTTGTCGACAGCTTTACACGCGTTTTTGGAGCCTTGCATTTCTCTAATCTACATATTACACATTAAAGTGAGTATAGTTCGGGACTTCCCCCTATCAAGGATCGATAATATACTCGTAAATGTATGAGTGTTATCGCCTGCTCCCCCCTCTCTCCTCTCTTTCCTCTCCCTCCTCTCACTCCTCTACCTCCTCTCAGTCCTCTCCCTCCTCTCCCCCTCTACCTCCTCTGCCTCCTAATCCTCCTCGCCCTCCCCTCAGCTCCCTCCTCTCTCTCTCCTCTCCCTCCCCCTCTCACTCCTCGGCCGTCTCTCTTTCCTCGACCTCCTCTCCCTCGTCTTCTTCATCTCCTACCTCTCTCTCTCTCTCTCTCCTCTCCCTCCGCTCCGCTTCTCTCTCACTCTCCTTTCCCTTCATTGTAATCTCGCAAAAAAGCTTTACCTACACCGCGCCAACTTGCTAACCATATCCTACCCAGACCGATGTCCATGAGAGGAGCAACAGCAAGGTTTTAAAACTAGTTTCGGCTTCAGCCAGCTCGGCGTCGGCCTGCCGCATCCAGCCATGTCACCGAGCCGGGGGGATGATGTGATGATGATGTGAACATTCATTCACAACAAATCATATTCGTCGGTACCAGACGATCACGTTAGCTCTGATAAGCGACGATATCCTTGCGCAGATAACAGCCGCGGTATGGGAGTAATTGATTTTATGTATGAAACATTATCGTGTTGAAGGAAACATCGCAGTATAGATTATTTTAACTATGTACATGTTCTAAGTTATTAGTTATGTTGTTCTAACTCTAACATATGTACTTTTAGATTTACATTATTTTTATTGTATCATCACGCGGGATTCGTTTCGAGATAGGCAGAGGGCAACGAGTGCCACCTCTATTATTGTTAGTAGGTATATGTATATTTAGGTATTATATTATATGTATTGGCCCTCCGGCGGGGAAATTGGTACATTAGCATTTTACAATATATTTATGATAACATAATAGATAATATAACATTAAATAAATAACATAACATAACAGTCATAAGGAATAATAATGACATAATAGTTCCTATAGACGCATACGGCTCTGATTAAAATAAAAATATAACACCAGTAATATTACGCCCGTTATGTATTAAAACATAAATGTAACATCTCGCCCGTAACCCACGACGGAATAGGCAGAGGAGTGTAGTACACTCTCACGTAAATAATATGCAAATAATAGGACCCAAGTTCCACACAGTATACTTGGTCTTGCCATAAATATTGTTACAAAGAAAAACAACATGTTTTTATTGTATGTAACATTTATTACTATTTCAGAGAGTTAGTTTAATACCTTAATATAAAACCTTTAAAAATATATAAAGTTTATTCGAAGTGGTCTCCATTGGCTGCAATACAGGCCTTTAAACGTTGAGGCCAGTTATCAATAGCAACACGCACTGTTTCTATGGGAAAATTCTTCACTTCACTGCCCATCGTATGGATTGTTTTAGGGACTCCAAATTATCATGGCGTTTAGAGAAAGCCTTACTCTCTAAAACTGACCATAAATCATAATCCAATGGATTAAGATCAGGACTAGATGACGGCCAGTCTTCAGCTCTGATGAAGTCCGGAACGTTCGTTTCTAACCAAGATT
>DWJK01003863.1:0-12616 GCA_018248815.1 Croniades pieria auraria
TATGGATTTAACCCTCACACTGTGAGAGGGATCCGTGCCCAACAGTGGAACGATAAAAGGGTTGAACGGAAAAAAATATGCATAAGTCATTGGTATCATCAAATGTTTCTTCGCAATAGTTTTCTTCTTCGGAAGAAACATTCACTCACAACCTCACAACAGTGTCTGTAATATGTTATTATAAAAATTTTGGAAGGTAATATTCGTTCAGTCCATTTAGACAAAAATGAACAATTTTTTGGATAACTGACAGCTCTGTTGCGTATATTTACTTGAGCGTCTTCACAATTTACCTTTCGAATTTTCAGGGCTTCTCTGCCGTTATCCAGCAAATTTATTATTCACGGACATAACATGACTATCCATCTTTAGAATGTTGTGAAAATTTTAAATCATTTACAGCGAAATCAGTTATAAATTAGTAATTAGAGGAGTAACAATTGTATGCAAACCGTAAGTGGCGCCATTAAACCACGTGACCAATTCGACGCTTGTGATTGGATGTTGGAATCAGATTGCCGGGTTTGATTCTCACCTTTCAAAGATTGTCGCATTTGAAACCAAACCGATATTTTAAACTCGATTTTAATGCCACTTTGCAGTTTATAATAATAAAAGAGCACAATACGATCGTTATTTTAAATTCCCTGCACGAGAATACTAAAATCACACTTTTGACTAGTTATGCAGATTGCCGCATAGAGGTATTATAAATAGAGTAGAGGAAACATGCGGCTGCCTGTAAGCGGCAACGTCCGACGGTTAGAAAGAGAGAAATGATCGCGATACTCTATCTGTCTGACTACTGACGTATGCGCAGCAAAGAACAGTTTGGTTTTCAAATAATGAACTCACGCTAGCGGTACTTGTGCGTGCGCGAGTAGAAAGAGACCGATAGGTAGACGCATTTGCTTTCTCTTTTTTTCCCTGGACACATAATTTAAAAGGTTGGCTCCCCTACTCTACGTATAATAACTCTATGGATTGCCGCCTTTGATTCTATACGACTCATATGATAGCTGATATTAAAATTGATAGCGTTTATGTTTTAAACATGTACATATAGGCTAAACGATGTTGTGGGTAAGCATTTCACATAGCGATTGGTTATATGTGTACATATACGCTAACCAATGTTGCTATTAGTATACGCGGTACTTTTGACTCCCGAATGTATACAGAACATTATTACAAAAGATAAAGGTGTACTTTTATATTGTATGAGATTTATATAATTTTCGCTTGCAGTACTGAAAATAGTGAAGGCCCGAGGTTTTATTACGGGCGTGGTTGGGAGCGCGGTGGGCGGGGCGCGCGCGCTGCTGGACGCCGCGGCGGCCGCGCGGCTACACAGCGTGCTGGCCGCGCTGCTGCCCCAGCGCCGGCTGGCGCACCTCATCCGACTGGGCCATGGTGACTCTCTTACATTATTTTACATTTATTTATATTTTCTTTATAGTTCATTAGTGATCAGACATTGTTATGTTACGCTTTGTTAAGTGCAACTTAATTTTTAGTACTCGTACTCTTCTCTGACAGTTAACCCTTAGAGAATAGTAAACCTATCACACAAACATGTTAAGGTCACTTTGCTATCCTAAGAAACCAACAGAATATAATTATAAAAGTGGTAGTTTTTTGCTATATTATATACATTTCCAGGTCTCCTCTTCGGCAAAAAATCGTCTACGCCGCGCATGGATCCTTTATTACAAAGAGAACAGGCTCGCAATCAGCTTATGGACAGTATTCCTCCAATTGCCACTATTATAATTGGTCCCGGCCTGCCAACTGCTGTGCTCACTGCATTCGAGATTGTACAGTGTCCACAGCTTAATAAACAGGTAGGTTTGAATTCACTTACAGAACAAACATAATTGAAGTGTGTCTGTCTAAGACTTAATATTCCCAATGGTCAACATCGTATAATCAATTAATACAGCCAATTGATTTGGATACTATTTGGGCTGGCTTAGGATGGAATGGTCTAGAAAAAACCTTTGAAGTTTGTAGTCATAGAACGGGAAGTCAGTACCCCACAGGAATTAATGGCCAATGATCAGATCTACGAGTTTAATGTTAAATGATATTTAGATGAAAAATAAATGACAGTTCTGAAGCGGCGAATATTGGGTATTCGCTACCGCCATAAAGGCAGACTGTTTGTTAACAAAGAGATCTTATCTCCTCTTCCGTGCTCGAGTAAAGAGTAAGTCGTTAAGGCTGATATTTCCCAATCAATCCCCTGTAATCTCAACTCGGCGTCCATAGGCGAACTTTAGAAAAATGCTCTTTCATATAATATTATCAAGGGTACCGTTTAAAAAATTATTTTTTGTTAATTATTAAATCCCTTGAATTTAATACTTTAAGGTTAAGTTTTTTTTTGTTACAGTTGATTTACAATCTGCTGGATTTGTGCGTGCTGGAATTATTCCCGGAATTACGTGATACGAATTTGAGTTCAATTATTTAAAGGCAAGGAAAGGGTTATTTAGATGTATTATTGATGTATTATTTATTTGGTACTTTTGTAAATTTCGAGTGATAACGTCAGTCGCGCGAGTTCATAGTATCATTTTTTTACGTTTGTTAACTCTGTGCGTAACATGTATTTAATTGTAAATATCCATATTTAATAATGTCGAATCTATTTTTGTAATAATAGTATAAATTATAATAACTCTTTTATCTTCATCCAAGATGAGTTAGGTACTTGTGACAACAAAGAATCGACGTGTTTGCAATATACAGAGACAAAACACCAAAATAAATTATTTTCGTACTGCTTTGTTTTTTATTTACATGTGTCTAGTGTCCCATATAGTATAAATGTTTTAAATATGGATAAGGAGAACGATCATTGGATGAAAGACAGTCCATCGAAAGCTGTTACATTAAGATGGCCCTACTATCGCAAGAGCGTGAAGTTTAAAGAAAACGTCAAAAAATTTTAGAAAAGACAACTAAACAAAGAAAGAAATATTTATGCTTTCCTACGGCGCCTGAAAAAACAAAATGACAAGATAACGATATACATAGTTCTTATAATGTATACTCATCACCAAAACTATTACATTTGTGTACTCTGTACACTTCGCTATGTCTACAACTACTAAATTCCCTTATTATTCACCAACTCGATTATGGTAAATTTCAAAACAGTTCTAGGCTGGCAGGAGCCCAGATATCTAGAAAGATATTTGACCATTTTTAGCTATGTATTATTCGGGTTCCATAAGGCATATCAAAGTTAATGAGATCGAAAACGTGACATTCATTTCTTATTAACTTGAACGTTTATGAAATCTAAAGCATATTCTATCAAATCCATCACAAAGGAGTATTAGTATATCGACAATTCGTGATATCAACATTTTTATGGACCGGTGGACCGATGGATCGGTGCATCGTTGAACGGGTGGATTAATGTTCAGCACTACCAATTGAAATGTACAGAAATTCTCTGAACACCTTTATGAGAAGGTGTTTAATTTGAAATTTTCATGGCAAAGCGTGCTATTTGCATGCTTAATAAAAAGCTAACTACAGGACAACAAGGCTGCAGAAAAATTCCATATTTTATTTAATACTGTTTTTTTATTATGATGTAGTGACGTGTTGATTTTTTATAATTTTGATTAGAAGGTTTAATTAATAACCTTCTAAACTATAATCCTTGATTTTATTTACGGCAATAAACATTTTAACTACAAGTACTAGGCTGACTACCAGGTGATTTAGTTTACCCTTTACTTAAGTAGCTATAATTATTTTTGAAAGCGACGAAGTTTGAAATATTCACTGTAATTTTTTATATGATAATATGTATCCATATCTTCATAATGATAGTAAGGCATGGAAATCACTCGGTAATTTTTTTGAGGAATTCCAACGTGATTTGGTATGTGCTATGCATTTGTCCTTCCTTTATAAAAGCAAAGTTTTTGATACTGGCATTACTAAGTACTGCGTTTTGGTTACACATTATAAGACTTCGTAATAGGCTGCGTTAAATAATAGTAGGTTAAACTAAATGTAATACTTAATTCGATGTGATGGTCATTAGAAACATTTACTATTAATTATTAAGAATCATACTTAATTTAATAACTGAATGCAGAAGTTACGTTCGGAAAAATTTCATAGAGTAGTTGACGATTATTATTCCATAAAGTAAAAATGACGAATACAAACATAGAACATATATTAATGTTTAGACTTTTTGATTTGGTAGCATTACATGGTACTCTCGAGAGGTTTATGAACGAGTTGTGAAGTAAAATGTCAAGTTAATTTATTTACAGTCGAAAGGAAAAGGTGGTGGGCGTGTTGCTTAGTGTTTTAGTTTGTACGATTTCTTAATTCAATAAACGATAGTAATTACGTTAATGTAGTGTTTTCAATAAATAAATAATAAAGATATAACATTTGTAAATATAATCTACTTATTAGGACTTACGGGTCGATATAATAGTTGTTATTTTCACAAGCTTTCTAATTATATCCGAAATAATTAAATTGTTTTTGTGCGATGTGCAAATAAATAGCAAATGTTGTCCTCTGGAGTGAGGTTGATAATTAGTGATGTCAATTACGAAATTGATATTGAAAATGGCATTTACGGGCCCAATGTTTTGGTTTATAAGAGATGGATGTAGTATCTGAACGTAGTTCGATTTTCGAATCATCAGAATGTCTACACCGTGCCAAAAAGGCGGGATTCGCCTGAGTGAAGCATTGGATAACATACAATTGGCTTATAACCCTATAACAAAGCAGTTGCATTTTGTTAGTCCAAAAGTCGAGAAACCCCCCGTGGACGCTCCTGACGACCTTGATAAACTGTCAAAGAAGAGTAGTTTTAGTGATGAGGGTAATTTTTCGATATCGACGTGTGAAAAGAGTGATACAAGTGACTCTCCTAAAAGCACTTTACAATGGGGGGGCAGTGTAAATGGTCACCATCGAGGGAAGGATGGTGGATCGTTCTCAAGCACCATATCCAGTTTGTCAGAGTGTTCCCTTGGTTCCAATGCATCTAAGGAAGATGAAGTGGCAGATGTAATCACTGACCAAGAAACTAGCAAGTTAAAGAAAAAAGGACTCTCCGGATTCTTTAGCAGGTGAGTGTCTATCTAAAACATAATTTGAATGTTTACTAGCATTATTATTTTTTTTTGTCTGTGAACTTAAGACCAACAAATAATTTTTAATATTATTATACTCAATTTGTCTCATTTTTAGCTACTAGTTGAACTGTTACAGAACATAACAACTAAAAATGTTTAAAATAGTTAATGAAATAAAAACTTATTATTTTATAAAAATAACTTCATAAAACAACTTTCACCTGTTATTCATTATGTTCTGACAGGGTGTACACAGTTATTATTCAACAGTAGCTGACAATCCACTTTTCATGTCACCTCTCACCATCTTATATAAGTGCTTTATACAATTCATTTCCATATGTACAGATCTCATGTGTCTTTAAAAAAAATGTTGTTTGCCATATCCATATTAAAAATGAGTGTTGAGTTATTATTATTATACAATCCCTTAGGCGGTAGGCAGAGAGCAGTAGGTGTTTAATGTCTGTTTTCTTAAAGACCTGATATGCTTCTTTTATTTTTATCACTCTTCATATGTGATATGGGTTTCGGATACTTATAACTCGCTGATCAGTCAATGTTTGATGTGTTTATAATCTGTTACATACAATGTTTTACATTTTTTATATATCTTGTATATTTTTCTTAAAATCTATGTCAACTATTTGCTGATTCATTTTATATCATTCCATAGTTTTGTTATTGTATGATACTATGTTATATACTATTATACCGTACAGTTTTGTAATGGTTCATCATAATCATTATCACTGCCTCATTCTTAGTTGCTCGACACAGGTCTCGTCAATAGCACACCAGATCACTCAATCATCAGCTGTTCATTTCCAACCATTGCCTACTACTTATGTATATGCATCACTTCACTTAGCTTGTCCTATGCTACTAATTGTTATCTGGATTTATTTAGATGTATTATTGTTATGTTTGGAATGGTGCCGATTATTGGTGGTTTATGTCCAGCAGTGGACATTTAAAGGTTGATGATGATGATGATTGTTATGTTTTTGTTTTCTAGTATTTTCTATTTATATATTTGTGTTTGTGATCACTTACATAATATTTGCGGATTTGAAATGTCTTAAGTTATTTTGACCTTCATTTTAATGTAATAACATTAGTATTCAGTAATGGGAATTCAATGGTATTTTTGTAGTATAGTTACATGTAATTAGTGCATATTTCATCATAGTGTGCACTAAGTTATTTATAATTATTTCATTGTTTTGTAAACCTCATTGTTATGTTACTAATATATTAATATACACTGGTTTGGATTAGCGGTTGATGATTAGACAAATGTACCAAAATAAATGTTATTTTAATAGAAAAAATTAAAATATTTTTTCTTAAAAGGATTATGAAAATAAGTTTGTATTTTATAATAAAGTATATTAACAAATAACATACAAAAATGCAATAATGGTATAATAACGTAAGTACTTATGCATAAATTAGTCATATTGTTTTATGTCACACATATTATTAACCAGCCACACCATATTTTTCTCCATCAACACCAATTAAGTTACAAGACAGTTCAAAAAGCTTCTTCTGGTGATCAGCATTTCTTGAAAATCTGTTACTAATGCCTTCTTTACAATTGCTAATGTATAACCCTCCCGTTTCTTCGATATCTTTGTTGAAACAACCGTAAAGGATAGAGACTGCCCCCTTTTCTGGAGTTTTGAAAAACATTTTCTTTAACCAGGGGAATTTTTTGAATCTTGAATTTTCAAATAAATCAGTATCAACAATCCCAGGATGTACTGAGTAGCATCTAACATGAGCTCCGTCTTGTTCAAGAATTTTGTTTAAATGTCTGGCTGACATTATCTGAAAGAAATTTACACCATTTATTTGTGTATGTATACTAAAATATGTGTTCTATTATCTCATAACCAACTTGGAATAATGATAATAGAACAAAAAACAGCTTTAAAGTTCAAGGACCTAAATGTTGTTTGTAACAAAAAAACAGAAAATAGTTGTACCTGAGCTAGCTTAGATTGAGCATAAGCAGCTGTGGTATCGTAATGCTCCTTCATATTGATATCGTCAAAATATATGTATCCGGGAAAATGACCACATGACGTCACGTTCACGACTCTCGCAGATTGAGCCTTGTTGCCTGCCTTTTTCAATGCTGGCAACAATAAGTGGGTCAAATAAAAATGACCAAGATAATTGACAGCTAATTGAGTCTCGAAACCGTCCTCAGTCAGTTTGTAATCTCCAAACATTATGCCAGCATTGTTTACTAATAGATGTACTTCGGGAAACTTCTTCAAAACGTTATTTGCAAATTCCTTTATCGACTTTATAGACTGTAGGTCTAGTTGGAATGCCTGTAATTTATCACCATTTTCCATTGTCTCCGCTAGTTTTTTTATCAGTTCTGGTTTTCTGATGCCCATGATGACAGTCATTTTTGCTTTTAAAAGTCCTCTGACGACTTCTGTGCCAATCCCCCGCGCGCCACCCGTTATAACGGCGATTCTGTTGTTAGCGTCTGGCAACACTATTCTATTCCTCCATACGTTTATCCAGTCATCGATAAGACCACCGGCGCCGGCGCCCTGCATGTCGAGAGCGTATCGCAGTTCACTCAGTATGTGTTTTATACGCTTATGTCTGTTCATATACCAGTAGACTCCAGCCGCTATCGCTACTGCCATCAAAGTTATCGCGAACGACATTTTCGAGGTTATGTTGTCGTCCGTCCGACGCGACGCGGCCGATACACTGGCTTTCACTCGCTTGAAAATCCTCTACGCTTTCTCCCGCTATTTGTATTCCATGTACCGTTACTCCTGTCTGAATGTGGTAGCACGAGTTTTAACTGTAGTGATGCAGAAAAACAAATGCCTATGTATTTGTTTGACAGAGCATGTCGTTCTGATGAAATCTTCCTACTGAGTGATCATGTATACAATTTATTAAACCTGTCTTTCGTATCGGAAAACTTCAAAATTAAATGAACAAGTTTTGCCACATACCAGAATAGTAATATTCATTGGATGCGCGTAGTTGGAAAATACTATGACAGGTGTTGTTTGGTTTCGCTTACGACAGTCGTAGGACATGCGCATTAAGTGGATGGTTTAATTATGTTAGTCATATCCGAACGTCTCCTCTCTACGGTGTTGCTATCTGTCATGGAAGTGTCTTCTGTTTCCTTCTGACAATAGTTATTTATAATATTTGCCATAAATCGTTCCATTCATTCATTTAGTGCTGTTATCTATGTTAATATGTAATGTCACGTGTTATCAGCTTATTCATCGTTAATTGTTGACTTTTGTCCCGGATTTTGTTTTTTCTTTATCACTTCACTGTATAACTCGTCCCAGATTACTAATTATATTGATTATATTACTTGATGTCAATATTCGATCAGCAATTTATAGCTTTACGTTAGTAATAAATAATACAATAGACGTCATGTTTTATGTTATTCTTCCTCTAATTGTTTATATCCTAAAATAACGCAAATACTTACGTCAAAAAATATATATGAAAAAGCTTTATTCTGAAGCTATACAGATAAATTAAAAGCTAAAAGAATACGGTCTAGCGAAATAACGGTAAAATAGGTAATTTTTAAAAATGGCGATTATAAGTATCTAAAATTAGGATGCGAATTCTACGCCAGGAGGTAAACATGTCTATAAATTACCAAACCTTCAAATAAACCGTTCGTTAACCGGTCAAATGAGCGGTTAAAACACATTACCCTTCTACCTACTTATCTCTGTATTAGTCACGTATGTTTAATCAGTTTGTTCCGGTTTACGTCGACTCAATTCTCTTGGCTCTGATTGAAGTCTATTATCGAACATATTCAGACCCGGCTACACAGGACGTAAATATTTATGGCTAGATAAGGGTTATTGTTCCAGATTACGCAAAGTACAAAAACCTCCCTTTTGAGATAATGGTCACTGTTGCCATGCCTGGTGAAATGAGTGAAACATTAAGAGAATTCGTGTACGGTGTTGTGTTGTAGGGTGATAGATACGATTCGCTTGGTCGTAGTCAATTAAATGAATGTGTATGTTTGTTGTACACAAAGCGTTTCGCTCAGCTATCTTGTGCCTTTGTCTGTCTTTTGTAGATGTCCCCCGTTATAAATTCATCTCAATGGTAGGTGTTTTTCCCTTGCACCCATATTTACAATGTACAATGTATACTGATTAGCATGGTGTCGTGTTTTCTGCTACTTAAATGAAACTGGAATTACCAGCAATGAAGCCTTCTATTTGTTTATTGTTTCTCACGTTTGACGTTGCAAGTCTTTTATTTTTTCATAAACTCTTAGAATGATATATGTAAACATTGTTCGTAGTACCTTTACAAACTAATTGTTAATTGTTCAGTTACCCATTTAGTTAATGATATCATTATTAGTTCACAATTATTTAAATTTACTAACCAATATAATATACTGAAATTCTGTTAAGGTACTCAATCAATTTAATCCACCTTAACTGCGATTTTGTTTTAACTAATTTAACAACTCATAGTAATTTAAACAATAAATCGGGTACAATGTAAATGTAAGGTTAATGTAAGAAAATAAAAATTCCTTTTTTCTCTTTCTAGAAATTAAAGTCTCCATTACGTTAACGCCATAGTTTTACACCACAAATATACTTATAAATTTAGCCCGGGGGTTTGAAGTATACATCATCATGTAATCTAAAAAAAAACGTGACATCACTGCTATAATCTCCGTAGGGGTAGGCAGAGCAGTGTAGTACACTCTCACGTTTCACCAGTTACATTTTAGTCCCATGGAATAGATGGTGAGGCGATTGCCGTACACCGGGCACACATCCAGATTTTGAGTCACTACTGGAAATTCTAAATTAGAAAAATCCAATAGCACTTGACCCGGGATTTGAACCCCGGACTTGCCGATCGGCAGTCACGCTTGCAACCACTCGACCAACGAAGCAGTCACATTATTCAATCTACTTTATTATTATACTCAATATCATTATCATCACCATCAACGTCAATATCATCATCAACATGCAATTTTTTATCGTTCTACTGTTGGATACGGGTCTCATAGGAGATGGTATCAATACGAAATGATTGCACGTGAGTGTCAAAGGCACTCCATCGTTAACCACTCGTAATTCTATTTATGTATCCGCAGATATCATTTAAAAGTCGAGCACTACTAGTCCTGTTTATACCGAACAGATGATATTTACTAAGTCAGTCGTCACGAAAGATTCATGCGATATCTCGTCGCAGTAACGGTTTTAGAGGGCACTCGACTCAGTATCGGGTTCAGTGGGCCTTAATTAAGGGGCTTTGATGCCAGAAACCGTAGCGTATTACGATGTGGCTTTTAAATTCTAACTTTAGTTGAGGATTGTATCGAACCTTGCTTGTTCTATCCTTTAATCTGTTCGGGTTTCTTCTGACAATCTTGTTAAATTACGACTGTCCTTGGCCCAATTATGATGTCTCGGACATTTGGCAACTGTGAATTAGAACGTAAAGCTTACTACAATTGTATATTGGATAGTCAATTCTAAATTTACGAACTCTCCCAGCGTCACAACTCGTCTCATAGTATATTTATAAATCATAATTCTGGGCTAGATAAGAAATGTTTCAAATGAATTCCTAAATGTTTGCTGACATTATAGTGTAGTTTAGAAATTCAATTTTAATCAATATTTAGTCTTGCACACATTTCCAGATCCGTTTAATTAGTCGTCTGAATTTTATTTCAGATTTTACTACGATGTTTCATTAATGTTATTTGATCTTTCTCGGTGACTCGTTAGTGACGCGTGACGATAGTAAGATCTTCTATACTGTTAGTACGAGGTCTTTGTTAGATTTTTTATTTAAACCCAAACTAAGTTCATCGACTCGTTTCTGATGTACATTGGATTAAATTTATGCTGTTTTAGCCTCTTGCCTTTGTTAACCATTGCGCCTATTATACTTTTTTAAATTTGTCCTCTTCTAATATATTTGCCTGGTATATATTTGTTTTAAAGTTTATCTGTGCTGGATGCATGTGTGTTTGTATGGTTTCGTGTGCATTGGAACGTGACAGTTGTGTTGACTAATAATAGTGTGATGGTCAAATTCAAACGTATCCAAACGTATCCAAACTTTTATGAGAGTCGTATTATGGAATATATTATAGTTTTTTATATAACTCTATAACATAAGTACATATTTCGTTTTGGGATTTATCAAAAGAAACTTATATGCCGGCTGATATTCAGCATGCTCAAATTTTTCCTTAGTTTTGTTATGATTTATAAGTTAACACAACAATTACTAGTCTTATTCCGATCTAGATCAGATCCATTAGTACAATTATAAACGAGAGCTTAGCTAGGGATGACAAGCTAGTTTAGATGTCATCTATCATTCAGAACGGGATTAAATACGTTAGATAGGTACTTTCGCATGCGAATCTTGCAAATAGGCTTTCATCATCTTGATAAGATCCGGTCGAATGGAAATTTTCTCATCAGAATGTTGCTCGTAACGTCATCTTATCAAGTATAATGCATTGATAAAGTACCCGCTGATAGTGTACATGATCCGGCATTTTTAACTCCGCAACAACCCATGTATTAATGCTCCAGTTCTTCATACTGATTGAATTTAGATAACAATCAATGATTAACTTCTTAAATAGCGAACATTTAGATAAGAACAAAATCAATTTCGTAAGGTCACAGTTATTAAAAGATAACATTTCATGTTATCGATGTGATAGGAACCACATCCCAGTAACAGCATTAAAAAAAATTAGAAGACATAAAATATTACAAGTCTAAATTCAGTCTAAAGAGCGTTCTCAAATGTAATAACGCGGACTAATGAAGAGTGACACTGTTTTTATTTGTTCTAGTATTAAGAGTATAAAAATTGTTTAACCAGTAGTCACAGAAGCTAATGTCGCAATATGTTTATTCAAAACTATAACAAAACTAAAAGAGAAAAAATCACGTGCAAGAACAATAAACAGTGTGTTAATGATATGATATATCAACCAGCTGCGTGTAAACACTTGATAACTCATCATACATTGTACAAATATTCAATCACTCGAGTCCAAGTACATGCTACGGAGCCCTCCACTGCTGTGTACCTCTTGAGCACGTACAATGGGTATAAACTAAATCATCATGTACTCGTGTACATTCATTGTTCCATGCAAGTGTTTACATTGAGAATGTACTATATGATTGAAATGCAAAATAATCCCAAGAGCAAGCGATTGGCTGATAAAGGTTAGTCGTTGCAGACGAGTCCGTACAAATGTAAAGGCAATCATTTATATTCGTATATAAATGTATTGAGCTCGTTTTGCGTACGTACAAATTTACACTGTAACGAGTCTATTTATTGTTCAGATTCAAATTCAAATTCAAATTCAAATTCTTTTATTCATTATAAGGTATATACATACACTCAATGAAGGTCATGTCTAG
>DWJK01003864.1:0-12614 GCA_018248815.1 Croniades pieria auraria
CTTATGTAGACCCTCTCTTTCTACTTCTATTTTTCTGTATATTGCACTCTCTGCAGTCAGTATTTAATATTGTATTAACATTAAACAATGTACTTTATTCCCCGTGAATAAAACTCATAAATGTCAATAACAATATTTAATCGTATGTAGACAAACTTCAATCTCAATTACATTTAAATATGGTTTTTAAAGTAATAAAATGTCAAAAAGTCCATTACTAATGTCCAAAGGCATTCGTTTGACAGATATAGTATTAAAAAAGAAGAAGAATTAAAAAATTGGATTGTTTCTCTATGGTACTTTGTTATGTATTTTGTAGAATTGCAACGGGAAATGGTAACAGACACAAACAGCCGTATCCGTAGACACGATGGCAATAAATGGAAATTATTGTGATATGATAAGTGTGTTTTAGCCATACGTGTTATTTCTTTGTGTTATGAATTTTTTAATTTTTTTTTATTGTTATGTGATAGCCAAGTATTTGGCCGCAATTGTATCTAATGAAAATACAGTGAATGTAAAAAACAAATTAAATTAAAAAAACACATATTTTCGTTCATTTTGTTAATCACATCTTTTTTATCCATATGTCGACGGTGAATGTTTAATGGCGGCAGCGACGGCCGCCATTTTGTTTGTCTCGTCTGGCGCATGCGTGGAATTATTTTTACCTTTACCTTTTACGTGGGCTTGGTGCGTCACAAGTTCAATACTAGAATGTTCTTAGACTTAATAACCGACATTTATTATCGTCGATAGCCTACATAACAGATTATGTATATGGTTACTTGAATTTTAAATCAAAATTTATCATACGTTCATTTGGCTGGTATGAGTAAATACAATTAATAATATATCCCTCTAAATGTAATCGTCTTCAATAAAATAATTGGTCTATTATATATTTAAAAGAAGCTCTTTAAGTAACTTGTCACATACAAATGTTACGGCGAATATAATTATCCCTAAAGATTTGAAAATTATTACCGTCTCCTTCCTTCTTCCCCATTTCTTTATCCAATCATACATTTGCTCTCGTTCTTCCACGGCAATTAATATCAGTTATGGTTATTATTATTCGCGTCGTGTAAATGTTATATGTTGCTAAAAATTAAAAACCTTACTGTGTCAATGTTGCCATTGTCGTGCCGATTCTTCTCCCCTCGAATGTGTAAAATTAACAGCGGTTTTGTAAGGGGGATGTTCACGGACGTCCCTTCTATGCTCCCAAAATTTGAGACTGAATGTAATAAGTCAGTGTATTAATACTTATTGACATATGCATGTTAATATTTTTCTGACACAAAAAAAAAATGTAGTTTTCATTGAGAACTTTCACTATTGAAATTTGTTCGTTAATAAACTGTGAGTTATTGGTACAGATTGTTAATTTATTTATTATTATAAATATAGTTTACTCGTTTCCTCGCCCACCGTGGAGTCTCGCCTTTTGGTCTACTATTGGTCAATTGTAGTTCATATGCGCTCGCTTCATAAAGATTTCATGGCTGAAAATCGAAATGGTTCCAAGTAGCCATGAATATTATGGAATATTCAGTTGTGTTTTCGCGCTTGTCTATGCTACAGCGGTATTTGGGTAAATATATTGTATCGAAGATAACTCTTAAGTTTAAATACTCATTTGTTTTTTTCACTTTCTTTTCTCTTTTTAATAAGCTCCCTCGAGTAAAGGTTGTCTGGAAGAGATCGTTCGTTTAGCGATAAGACCGCCTTTTGTTTTTACCGATTTTTTAAATTCCGTGCTTCGTATTTTTGTATGGTATACAAAAATACAAAGCACGGATACTCTTGTGGCGTCTTTTATCAAAACGAGATTTTTTAAGTAAGATAAGGTACTTTTACCGCTATACTAAATTAACTATTTCGAGAATGTTCCATCCTGTATATGTAATATCTTTAAATATTGCACTTAGTTAGGCATTTGATTTGTAAATTTAAAAGCATAATACAGTATCACGATTAGGCGCGAGTGTATACCTATTCGTAGACGGTTTAAAACTGCGTTTAAGAATTCGTGCTGTTTTTCAAAATGGACCTCGCATGTTTTAAAAAAACCTATTAATTTTTTTTACTGCCTCGTTGGTCGAGTGGTTGCAAGCGCGACTGCCGATCTGGAGGTCCTGGGCTCAAATCCCGGCTCGCGTGCTATTGGATTTTTCTAATTTAGAATTTCTAGTAGTGATTTGGAGTCTGGATCTGTGCCCGGTGTAGGGCAATAGGCTCACCACCTATTCCATGGGACTTAAACGTAACTGGTGAAACTTGGGAGTGTACTACACTTCGCCGCCTACCCCTTCGGGGAAAACAGGCGTGATGTTACGCATTCAGTTTCTTCTTACGTGTCACAAGTTACATTAGATATTTCTAAGCTGAAACTTACACGATATCCATCCAGTAGGTTCAAACTAAAACACTGCCAGTTGGTCGTACTCTCGGAAGAAACCGATGCTCAATCTCATTTAATTTTTAATCGAGTGGATTTTATAAATAATATAATGATGATAGAAAGAGACAAAATTGATTAGTATCTATATTCGTTTTGTATAGTAATAGCACAAAAGGGACGTATGTATATGTATGTTTTCGCGTGTTTGATCGGTGTGTGGGTCGGCAGGGAGCACCGGCCGAGTCCGGCGCGTCTGGCATCGCCGGGCGACACGCGCTATCCCGCGCCCCGCCGCCTCCGCGCGCGCGCCCCTCGCCGCGCTGCTGGCGCCGCGCGCTCAACGTCGACCCGCCCTGGCTGCGCCGAGCCCGCTGACGACACATCACACCTGACAGGTACCCAGGAACATGTAGCACCTACCCTATATCACCAAGACCAAGAGCTACCGAGAGAGCCCAAAACTACTGTTGTGAGATCTACAAAGACATTGCAGTCTACGGATACATATTGTATTGTAACCAGGATTTAAAAGCTAGTTAAAATTTTAGGTGCGTCATTAGATCTGGCTAAGTATGAACAACTGTTCCTACATTTACCGTGTTACGTATAGTCCATTTCTAAACACCATTGCATTTTTCGTTCGGTTCACCGATGGAGGTCAGGATCTGTAGATCCATTTGTTATGGACACTGAATAAAACTTTTGTGTTCCAGCTGACACTTGTGGACTAGCGAGCCCTTCCCAGCGGGCCGCGAGAACACCTGACCCCGGCCCCTACCCCCTGAGTCGAGCCCTCGTGAGCGCAGAATAGAGTACCGACTCGGCGCCGGCGCTGCCGGGCCCGTCGGTTGGACATTGGGGGAACAACACGGTGAGAATCCCTCCTTCTCCCTGCCTCACCCCCTCCCGAGGCTTGCATTTGGAATTAATATTTGTAAAGCACAATATTGAAAGGAAACTTGTTTAGAATTCTCTTTAATGATTACCCTTACCCGAATGTAAAATACCCCTTCTCACTTTTAGAGGAGTTATCCATGTAACAATGCATCAGTAGAAAGAGTTGATAATGTGGTATTAAAGAAATGCATATGGTTCTCCGTTGGTGCAGGGCTACTCACAAGTGTCACAGTTTGAAAGCGATCGAACCTTGCAAGATTCCCGGCGCAGTGATGAAGGTGACCGAGGGCGAGACCAGGGTGCGGGTGATGGACGGCCAGTGGTCGCCGCTGGACGTGGTGCGCGAGGTGGTCGCCGCCGGCGTCCAGGAGGACCCCTTCTACGTGATGGACCTCGGCGAGGTGGTGGAGCGCTACCGCCACTGGAGGGAGGTGATGCCGCGCGTCGAGCCTTTCTACGGTGAGTTGAGGGCCGTTGTCACGAAGACGGCGTGATACTTACATGTACAAGTAAATTTGCTAGACTTTTCCAGAACATTCCAGTGTCCGATGAGAAAGTGTGAATTTAGTGTTTTTTCACAAACGTAATTTGTCCTGCAGCGGTGAAGTGCAACGACGACAAGCTGCTGGTGGGCACGCTGGCGGCTCTGGGCTGCGGCTTCGACTGCGCCTCGCGGGCAGAAATCCAGCTGGTCACCGACCTGGGAGTGCAGCCTGAGTCAGTACATACACATCAACCTACAGCTCATTTGCGTGTACTCATGCTCTTCTCTTATAAGCTCCTGCCGTCCTGGCATGCTAATTCCTGGTTGCTCTCGCTTGCAGGCTTAGTTGACTATGACTATTGATAAAAGTCTATCCATAATTATTTGTTACAGAAGAGACATGTAGTTTTGAATTTCAAAGTTTTCTCTACTATCATCTGGAATGTTCCCGAGCTTCTATAATTTAAATACTATGTCCAGATCTATCCAGGTTTGCAACTGTACATGTCTTTCGTTTCTTCCTTTCAGCGAACAGAAGTCCACTGTTGGGCATAGCCCAAAAATGTACTAGATAGAAATAACACGTTCGATACTCTACAGGCGGATCATCTTCGCGAACCCAGCCAAGCTAGCATCGCACATCCGCTACGCCGCCAGCGCTGGGGTCCTCACCATGACCTTCGACTGCGAGACCGAGCTCATGAAGATCCTGCACTGCATGCCGCATGCACAGTCAGTATCATACGTTGAAACTCTTCCTCCTTCAAACCGATGACTCGGACTTGTAAAGGACTCATATACGTATGCATCTGATTATATGTTCCACCTACCGTATACTCACTGTTAAGGGTGTCTGCATATATATAGTAAAATCTGTAACAGTCGATTTAAGGTAAATTGGTTTGGCCCTAGGCTGGTGATCCGTATTCGTTGTGACGCGGAGAACGCCCAGTGCCCGCTCGGGATGAAGTTCGGCTGCGATCCAGTCACCGAGGCACCTCGGCTGCTGAAGCTGGCCGCCGTGCTCGGCCTCAACGTGAGTGCTGCCACTCCTGCCATACATTATCTGACACGAGTTTTGACAACTTTTCTATATACATACATACATATCTCTCCACCAAATCTCTTACAGGATAGACAAAGTGTATGACTTTTCTCTTCTTTTGAATTATGCTGAATTGTAACTCCATACATTTTTTTGTGTAAGGCGTAGAAATAATTTCTTCAGAAGTTTTTTGGAGTGATAAGATACAGAGCAAGAAAAGAGTTCCCCTTCAATGTCGGCAACGCATCGCCAACTCCTCCGGTTTTGCATTTATTCAGAGGCGACGGTGACCAATCACCATCAGGTATCCCATTTGCGTGGTCGCCAGGGTTGCGTAATAAAAAAATGGTCAGTCGAAGACACAGCTGTGTGTTGCTGAAGACAACAGAGCTAAGAGGCCGTGCTCGGTGCAGGTGGTGGGCGTGTCGTTCCACGTGGGGTCGGGCGCGGGCGAGAGCGCGGTGTACGCGCGCGGCGTGCAGCACGCGCACGAGCTGTTCCAGCTGGCCGCCGCCGCCGGACACCACATGACGCTGCTGGACATCGGCGGCGGCTTCCCCGGCAACACGCACTCCTCCATCCGCGAGGTCTGTACATACCTGCGTTATGTTCTCGCTGTGGTCCTAAACCTCCTTGTTGGACACAAAGCTCATTAACCTGTATCCAGGTGGAATCACAGATTCGACCTATGTATATCCAGTTAAAAGTAGAGAGTTGGGTGATATAAATGTGTTACTATCTTTTCTTAATGGCTCTAAACCCCGATGTAAAAGACAAACCTCATTAACCTGTATCCAGCTGTTACCACAGAATCGACCTATGGCCAGCTGAAAATATAAAAAGGTTAATGATTTGAAATATATTATTAATAAATATTAATTTAATAAGTCTACCACATCACACTTATTAGGCATGACAGCAGCAATGTAACCAGCAATGGCATAATAAAAGTGTTCACTTACGGAGGGGGGGGGATACTGTGGGTTACTGTTAAAACCTAGATAGAATAAAGGAGTTTAGGAATAATGAATTTGAAGTGAACGTCAAGGGAGAAATCTGGTATAAAGAGAATTGAAGATGTGAAGTGAAGGGTGAAGTGCACGAGTGCGGGCGGCTGCAGGTGGCGGGCGTGGTGGGCGCGGCGCTGGAGCGCTGGTTCCCGCGCGACGGCGGCGTGCGCGTGCTGGCGGAGCCGGGCCGCTACTTCGCAGCCGCTGCCTACACGCTGGCCGCCATGGTGTACGCCAAGCGAGAGGTGACCCTCATCACCCTAGTCGCATACGTCGTAAAGTATATATTAGTTACGTGTATATCGATTTTGCACGATTTACACAAATGACAAGAATTTGTAGTCAGCTACGAGATCATAACGGCTGATTACCTTTGAGCTGTATATGAGTGACATGTCCTGCTGGGTGCTACTCTTGTTAACTGACAATCATAGCTGTTTTATTATAACGAGAGAAAATTATTAAAGTAAATACATATATATAAATTGCAAAGGGGACAGAAAACAATAATAAAAATCAATTGCACGTTAAATAATAATAATTATTATTTTAAATTCGTTACTATTTGTCTGTTAATGGTAGCAATACACATAGAAACAAATACAAAATGATAATATTCTTCATTAATGGTAGGCTTTTATTTTTGTTACATTGAAATCAGCTGTAATACGAATAATATGTGTGTGTGTGTCTGTGTGTGCAGGTGCAGACGGGCGAGGAGCCGCACACGATGTACTTCATCAACGACGGTGTGTACGGCTCCTTCAACTGCGTGCTGTACGACCACCAGCACGTCGTGGCGCAGCCGCTCGAGGTACGGCATGGCAAGAACAGAAGTCGCACAGACTGTGATGCTGCTAGCGTGATGATTCCCTGGGCATATTTATATGATGGTGGTGTTAACACGGCCCTATTCTTGGTAGTCATCACGGATTTAACAATTAAAATTCCTTTCGTAGGTGGAGAACTCCCGGCCCGAGCCCTGTTCCATTTGGGGCCCGTCGTGCGACGGCCTGGACTGCGTACTGCCGGCCGCCCGCCTACCCTCCATGAACGTGGGCTCGTGGCTGGTGTTTCGCGACATGGGCGCCTACACTCTACCCATCGCCTCCGCCTTCAACGGGTTCCCTACCCCGAAGGTGCGGGCCGTCGTGGACGCCAAGTTGTGGAACATGCTGCAGCAGCTGTGGCCGGCCGAGCAGCCGCAGTGGGAGCTGCAGTCGCCGCCCGAATCGCCGCCCGCGTCGCCTCCGCGTGCCGCCAGCCCGCCGCCCGCCCCGCCGCAGCCCGTATTCGTGGAGTGCGCGCTCAAGTGACGCCCCGCCCAACGCCAGCCCACCGCCCGCCCAGCAACAGCGACGTTCATTTTTGCTTTTATCAGAAAAATAACCTTAAAACTCTGTTTTTAAATTTCTCCCAGAAGTTATACGGCTATATACATTTATTTTTGTCCAATAATGTGGTAACATTTGATATCTACTAGTCTCAGAAATTTACAATTCATTCGGTGTTGCTAGTAAACCAGAACACGATCATCTCAGACCATATGATATGGATAACCGTAGAGCAAAAGACGTCTGTCAAAAATTTCAACTGGTTGCCCGCTTTCTTTTGAATCGTGATGATGATGATGATGATGTGTCAAATGTTACTACCACGTTTTTATTAAAGTTTTGTCTTAAAACGAAGACGGATTCATACGTTCATCACTTTTTCACACACATTACTATCAGCGCAGCAGATAGCATCTAGTAAAATCATCAAAATTCATGTGTAAAAAACGACTATATGTACTGTTGTGAAAAAATGTCACAGTGCTCTGACGCGTCTGTTTTAAAATCGTTAAAAACTCATTTATGCAATATATTCCTATTATTACTTTGACGTTTAGGTAAAAGTTTAGCTCGCTGTGTATGTGTGTATTGTCCATTTTGTCGTGTGTAGTGTTTGGGCCGCTTTAGTATCAACTTAAGGTAAAATACAAGGATTTTAAACATTTTCAAAATATGACAAAATACCGATAAAGACTTAAAATCTCACTCTTTCTTACTTCACTGGCTGACAATCGATACAAAATGTACCCCATGATTATGGGTGGCCAAGAGATCTAACATGTAGAAGACTAACGCTGAGAATTAATAAAAAAAAAATACTGTATCAAAATCGCGCTGAAAACCTTTTTCCCTGTAACGTCAACTTTGCGGCTCCAGCACTGTCTCACATAAAATTTACTAACATTTTTATATCATATCAGTCTCTACTCACGATCCACCACGTTGTATTTAACTGTTTTTTGCAGTGAACTTTTTTTGCTAACGTAGATAATACATTCCCGTGTATGTATGTAGCTTGAAATGCAATTGTTTCGATGTTTCGTAATTAGAGAGGAATTTTTTTGGAAAATATGTACCAACCTGCTTCTTATTATACATTGCTTAAAATGAGATCTTGTGTTTTTTTCACACCCTGTGGTAATAACGATTTACGAATATATATATATTCACATTTATAAATTACAAGGGGATTTTGTTCTAAAACATTTATTTGGTTAATACCAAATATTAGTGTAGGTACTATGAAATAAAAAAAAACATTTACAATTTTATTTAATAATCAACACATAGACACATCAAGCATACAAAGAGACAACAAAACCATTATTTAACGCGTTACATTGAATTCAAAACATTATAGTCTCCAAATCAAAAGTACAGCTGTAGCGGGTCTTCACTAGGAAATCTAAAACAGAGTAGAGAGAATGTCTAAAATTGCAAAAATGTCTTTGCAGGGTAGATTCGCATCTGAGCTGTTACAATGAAAATATATGGAGGTTGGTAGTCATTAATGGAGCCAAATGCTCAAATATCTCTTATCATGTACTCATGTCCATGCTACGATTTTTCTAGACCAATTTTAATTATTACAAATCAATCAATAAACAAATGATTAATTATACATTAATAATTGACCACATATACACTTCAATTTAATAATAAACACATTAACAGTTACACATAACAAGTATGCAATAAAAACGCCACTATGCACGAAAAAGGATTTTTTTAAGCAAATCAAAATTGTTAGCAAACAAAATATTAACACTGCAGTCGGAAGGCGACTCTCAGTCGCCACGGAGTTTCGCGCGACAGGTTGGATGGCGAGTGAGAGGCGCTAATCTGTGTTTATCTCAGATTACATAAACGAAGGAACGCAGCATTGGTTCTTGGAAAGGTTCCTTAGCTGTTTATACTCTTTCGTATGAAGTATCAAATGACACATCTAAGGCTGTGGCCACCGTCCACCGCAAAGGGTTAAGCAATACACAAATACCAGGAACTTTTCCAACACTATGGTGCTTATGGCATATCACATGTTGAAGTAATAAAAAAAGTAAGGGATTTAAGGTTGGAAATATGGGACAACTGCTGAAGCCCATGTTATTCCATAACTGCTGCAGTCCACTGGCATTAAGCGGTTACTAATTTATTATAAGCACTCAGTGGGTCTGACCATTTGCGACTTGAAACCCAAAGAAGTACTAACTATACAAAAAGCATGTTTTAATTTTACCATACTTATAGTTTCATCGAAGTTATACCACTTTTGGCGCGTTAGAGAAAACTGATGAGAGTAAATTAGTACGATGCGCGCGCACAGCGCCGCGGACAAGCGTGAAACTAGCAGTCGACATGTTACTTTTATTATTATATTTAAATACAATTTATTTAACTAGATAATGCGTCATAATAAAACTTTCTTTCCATGTATTAAGTAATTTGTTTTCTATTATTAGTGTCGTTTTCTCTAGAAACATAAGATAACGCGAAGGATAACATTTTTAGAAAGATTTTGAACTTGTTATGCCAAAGAAATGTAACTTCTTACGTGCGAACATAAGTAAACACACACACACACACACGTTTTTTTTATAAATTTCAAGGCGTGCAGTTTTCCTCACGATGTTTTCCTTCACCGCTAGCAAGTGATATTTAAACTTGAAACGCACTGTTGTAAAGAAGTACGCGCCATGGATTTGAAACCAGCACCCCCGGAGTGAGAGGCTGAATTCTTAACCACTAGGCTACCACTGCTTTTTTAGATATGAGAGCATATAAAAAATTATTTTTTATAATTCTAGTCCACTTACTTCACTACTCTGTTTCCATGGAAACACGTAAACAGCAAGCAATAGGCGTGAAAAGTACATCTTAACATCACACCTGTATTTTTTTAATCAGAGGAATCTACACTCCCACAATTTATCAATTACATTATTCATCACACTACGAAATAGGCGCTGAGTCTATTGCCGTACACCGGACACAGATGTGGACTCCGAGCTAGTTAGAATTGTATTTTAGAAAATCAGAACAACCCAATAGTAACCAACCAGTCGCGCTTGCTACTACTAACGAGTCGGTCAACTTTAATTTAGACTAAACTCTAGGCAAATTTTTAGCAGACAATTAAAATACAACAGCCAAGCAATGTTACATTCACATATATACATTATGTATACACAGCATACATAGTTCCTATTCCAACGAAGATTTTAACAGTACACTTCATAACTGGTCTTTCTACCTACGCCGTAACGCACTTCGGGTGACAATACAAAAGTAATAAAGCGTTTTCACAAAAGGATCTTATATTTGAAATGTCTGGGTACTCTGGACAGCACGAGGCGCGCGTCGTAGCTGAGGGAGGCGAAGCTCCAGGGCTCCGCGGCGCTCCACTCCGCACAATACACAGAGTCCTCGTGCTGCTCGTACGACTGCAACACGCCATCTTCCAGACTGGAATGTATCATCAGCATCACCATGAAAAAAAATGTATAAAAAGTGGGGAGGAATAAATGAATAAAAATACATATGATGGACGAGACAGGAGTGTTCAAAATTGGCGTGCGTGTATGAAGAGATTGAAAATATAGATGGAGCAAGTGAGGCTTGTGAGGAAAGTGGTATTTGGCATTTAAGGCTCTTTGTCTACCCAGTAAGGACAGGTCCCTAAGACGTGAAGATATAATAATGGGATAAAAATGTTAATAATCTGTCAATATCAAGTAGTTCACATTTCGACATTTTATTTACCTTTTTATGTAGAAATAGGCTCGCGGTCGGCTGCAATCCCACCTGATGGAAAGCGAGATGCAGCCTAGGATACAGCACTCTTGTCTGAGAAGTGCCTATTCACTCCTCTTTTGAACAATTCTTCTATACCGTACGCGATATGAAACCTTGTATTTGGTTTTTGCTTTAACGAAAGTTAACGAGTTCTAATGCCTAGCTCATAATGGACCCTATTCACTGCTGCACTCAAGTATTTTTTAAGAGTTGAAGATATACTGGGCGGGTGTGTGTTGGCAGACAGCACACGTCTTGGAGAACTTTACTCTCCGTTATTTTCAGTCCCTGATAATAGTACGACTTCAGGAGTCTAAAGTATGCAGCTTTCCTCGATTAAATAAGCGCGCAATTTTACAAAAATGTACACGCCAAGATTTGATCCTAGAACCGACGGGGCCGGGGGTAGAATTTTAAACTGAACTTTTTTTTTTTTTCTACAATTTATACGACAAAATTCCCGCTGTTATATGCAACCAACATGATTGCACCAAAAAAACGTGTACCCAAATATGGGATGTGACCTACAAACGAATCGTGGCAGATACTAACACCTGGCTGATCCGCCTGCCCTCGTCGTCCAGCGCGCACACGCCGGCCGCCGCCGTCAGCAGCGCGCGCGCGTCCGAGCTGCCCGTCAGCAGCAGCTGCTCGTGGTACGTGTTGTACCGCACCGTCCACACCCTGCCACCGCCACCACGCATTGTCATTACAACATCCTACGTCATCAGACTGTATAACTCCCCTGCTGGATTTGGGTCTCTCCTGAGAGGCTTTTGGGGTTCGCTCTAGATCCGCTACTGAATATCGGCGCTTGCCCTGACAAGTTCTAACCCATAATTTCCATGCTGGTCATGAGGGGTTGCGGTTCGCGATAATTTGTTAGGTTATGATAGATGTATGGCAATACGCTGATTTCCTATTGCATGGGACATAAACGTAAACGTAACATCACGCCTGTAATCTCCGAAGAGGTAAACATAGAAGTGCAGTACACTCCCACCTTTTACCAGTTACGTTTACGTACCATCGAATAGGTGGTGAGCCTATTGCCATACTCCGGAAACAATTCCAGAGTCGCGAGTCACTACTAGACATTTTAAATTAGAAAAATCTAATAGAACCCGATCCGGGATTTGAACCCAGGACTTCCCGATCGGCAGTCGCGTTTACAACCACTCAACCAACGAGGCAGTCTATAGGACATGTAATATAAATGGTTAGTTGTTGGAGTGTACTATACTCCTCTGCTTAACTCTTCAGGGATATACAGGCTTGATATTACTTACTAAATTAGGAATGTCATATAACAATGCCAGCTAATGTGTTATAAAACGCGATTTGTACCAGCTTTGTGCGAGAGGAAACTCAATACTTGCCAATGTGAGTGGTCAGTTCTGCTAAATATTGGCTCCTTGCCGTTCCTGTAGTCCCATATGTTGAGGGCGGCGTCGTCGCCGGCACTGGCCAAGTGAAATTGTCTGCAATTGAACAAAGCCTCGATAAGAAAAATGTCGATGATGCACTGATAGCCTAGTGGTTAAAAATTCAGCCTTTCACTCTGGGGTGCTGGGTTCAGATCCATGTCGCGCACCTCTTCACAAAAGTGCGTTTTAAGTTTAAATATCACTTGCTAACGGTG
>DWJK01003865.1:0-12613 GCA_018248815.1 Croniades pieria auraria
TGATATTTAAATTTAAAACGCACTTTTGTAAAGAGGTGCGCGCCATGGATTTGAACCCAGCACCCCCGGAGTGAGAGACTGAATTCTTAACCACTAGGCTATCACTGCTGCTATATAATATAGTATACAATATAGTACATAATATAGTATATAATATAGTATATAATATATAAGTATATAATACCTAGACTGAATATTGTGACAATTTTTATAATTAAGTAAAAAATGGTAAATTAAGATATCTCAAGTTTTCGAAGTAATATCTGGTTGTCTTTTCTTAACATAAAGCATGAATTTGTTTTTAATTTGCAATAAACTATAACATGGATACAAAATTAAAGTCCCGTATTTTATAAATCCGGGATAAATGTCATATCCATGTTTATAGTAACGCTCAGAATTGCTCCGCAATTCCGACCACTGTTCATTACATGAGAAATTTAAATATACATATTTGTTACGTATTTTAATGATTCTCTTTTTATTTCATTCTATTTAACTGTCAGTATAAATAGAATATGAAAATAAATGTGTAAAATTTTTGTGATCTTAAAGCACACTGTGCTTCGCATTATGAGTCGTTTAAAATTTAAAATACACTAGATTTCAGTATGCAATAGAAATACAATAAATATGTTTAAGTGAGTTTCGGTTTCGGCTGAAAAACATGTTTCGGTCGGACACTAGAGATAGGTAGGAAACAGGGTTCCAAACTTTGGGTTTGTCAGACCGTGCGCAGGTATAGGTGTTACAAAAACTGAGACGGGTATAGGAAGATAGGAATAATAATATATGAAAACTAGCTGTGGCCCGCAGTTTCACTAGCGTTAATTAGAGAACAATCTATTAAAAAACTATTTGAAGAACATCATGCTATGGTCACTAAGACTAAATATTGTAAAAAATTACACGGGAAATGGACGAATAAAGGAACGCTTAGAAAAAATATTAGTGAGTCCCCCGGTCTTATAAAATACGGATTTATATATAATATAGCTGTGCCCGCGACTTCGTACGCGTAGATTTCGTAAGTTTAAAAAAATAAATTGACATAACTTCTTTATTTGTTAACCGATTTAAATGAAAAACTCTAAATGTTAAGTGAAGCCCATCACAATGTAATCCTGAAAACTGCATTTAAATAGGATAAGCCGTTTCAGATATTAGCGTGCAGAAACATATAGACAAACAGACAAAATGAAAAAACATTGTTTTGGGTTCTCTTGCGTACATGAAGGCACCGCATTATGAATTTTTAAATATATTTGCCTTGTACAGACAGCGATCAGTTACAGTTTTATTAAATGTTAGATTTATTACTTATTTATTGAAGTAAAACTTCTTTAGGAGCGACACGAGAGAAACAGAACTTTTTTCGAACAGAAATAACGTTCAGGCGTCGTTATGCTTTTCCGCATTTACTTTCATATATAAGTATGAGGTCTATTTTCATTTCTAATACAAAATTATCTGTACTTAATATTAAGTAGGTAATTATTTATTATATTTAATAATTCACGTTTATTAATGTTGTAGAAAAACTTTTGAAACAAACCGGCAGTCATTTTTGATAATTTGAAGAGGAGGTAAAACATGAAAAGTGAGCGTGTTATATCTTCATTATTAACTAATTTTATTAAAAAATGAAGTGTTTTAAAAAATTGACGTAAGTATAAATAAATTTAGTGTTCAGTTAATCTACAATGGCAGAAACCCAACAATACTTTACTGTTTCCTCGTTAAATAATAATACACGAACAAAATCAACGATCTCAGAGTGCATCTTTTGCACACATATAGACCCCACGTCATCGAATCACTCTCGCATTGTTCATTCTATGTTTTAGCACGATAATACATACGAAATCAAGTTCAATGACTATGGAGGTTAAATTACCTGGGCGGTGCCGGCTGGTGCAGCTGGTGCGCGCCGCCCGCTGGCGGCATAACGGCCGGCGGCAGACCTGCGGGCGCTAGACCGGGGGGCGCCAAGCCGGCGGCTGCAAGGCCGGCGGGTACAAGGCCGGCGGGCGCCAGGCCTGTGTGCGCGTACACGGGCTTGGGGTCGCGCATGAGCGAGTGATAGAGGTTGAGTGCATCGACCAAGTCGGCGCTGAGCTGCGTAAGGCGCGCGTGGCAGCGGTCGGCGCGTTCCAGAGCCGCGTCCACCAGCGGGCCCATGGCGTGCACGCGCGCCTCCAGCGTCGCTAGGCGTGGCTCGCGCGGCGCAGGCTCGGCGGCCGGGTCGGCGTCGTGCAAAAGCGCTAGCGCCTCGTCCATCACGGCTTCGTCGATGCGCACCTCGCCGGGCGCCGCCGCCGCCGCCGGCTCCGTGAACTGCACGCTCTTTGCGCCGGCGACGCGCATCTCTGCCGGTTCTGTGACGTCACCTACTAGTTCAGTTGCCTTTTCTTTTTTAATATATGTTAGTCGTTCGCAAATTTTTGAAGGTCAATTAAATGTTATAGTATACTTTTACGAGATAAAGTCGCGTAGTAACTATCCCCAAGTGCGAGGAGGTTAGTCTCTCACTTTGGAAGACAAATAAACGTAGGACCGTCTCGGTGGCCACCGGACGTTCTAACCCCGAGGCATTGGACGATGGCTCACCTGTGAGATCCGCGGTTACGAAGTTGGCCGGAAACAGGCCTTCGCCGCGTTCCCCGCGCCCTTTCCACCAGTTAGGGTCGCTGGCGTCCGTTACCAACACTGAATATATGCAAGAACGTTAGCTTATCGTAGGTACAATCATAACTTATCTATAGAAGGAGGCCAATTTTGTAATGATTCGTATGAAAAACTATTTTCATAAATAAAATCGGAATATGATTTTAATCGATTTTATAGAGAACGAGGTAAAATCGCCCTTGAGTTTCCAAGAACCACTTGCGTTTTTCGACAGTAGAGCTATAACATCGTATAGGTTATACTACTTACATATTTCGCCGGCCTGGAAAGTGAGTTCGTTGTCCTCTGCCGCCTCGAAGTCATAAAGTGCTCGCACTTTGCGTGCGGGCGGCAGCGCAGACGTGGGAGCGTGCGCTGGCACAGGGGGCGGCGCGGCGGGCAGCGCGGTCTCGTCCACGCGCGGGTACAGCGGCGCGGCGGCGGGCGCGGCTTCTCGCAGCGACAGCGCGATGGCGCGCGCCAGCTCTTCTTGTTCGCGGTCGGCGTTGCCGGTGGTCGCCGAGGCCGGGAACGCGGCGGTGGGCGCGCTTGTGGCTTCACCGACCGGCGCCTCGGCACTCAGCTTGGCGTGCAGCGATGGGATAAGATCTAACTGCGGATCGTCGCGAAACTCGCCTTCTGCCCATTTACGCAACATTGCTCTCAAACGCGTCGCGACGGCTGGCTGAGCGCGCGAAACGAGTCTTCGAAACTCGAGTTCGAAGTCACGCGAAGCGACCTCGAGCAGAAAGGCGCGGCCGCAATTGGCAACGCAGGCGTCCAGTAAGGTCGCGGCGTGGACCTGCACGTGCGGATCGGCGTGCCCCAGGCGGCGCATCACGGCGCGCAGGCAGTCACGCGCAGCGCTCGGCGAGGCGCCAGCGCGGTCGCAGATCTCGAGAATGAGTCCCCACTCTTCATTGGTGTTGGTTTCGCACGTTGCTCGTTCTGTAATAATGAGTGCATTATCCTCATGTAGCCTTTATAACTATAACGGCTTATTTAGACAAAGGCTTGGTTAATCAAAAACGTACAATAAGTCTAAGGAAAATCAAGAAGATCGTAAAACGACACTACCGAACAAATATGTACTAGCAGATAATACCTATATAAGTGTAACAGGGGTTATTGTAGATACGATAAATCCTGTGGGTCAATCTATCAATCCTGTAGGTTCGTGTAGACGTTGGGTGTCAAATCCATGTCTATACGTGTCTATGTAGGTCCTACAGTGGAGACGCAGAGACAACTCGACTATTCGACCACGTTAAAAGTGCTACCGATAGAGTGCTTGACCAGTTCCTTTCGGCGAAGTTTACTAATCTTGGTTACTTTAATGCACACCGCACGGAATGGGTGGGATTCCGAAACCCCGACTTCACTGAGAGAATTGCGTATGACTTCTCCCCGACTTATGGGCTCTCACAAGCTGTATCACCAGGTTTCACCAGAATACCGGAAGTTGAGACCCATACAGCCGCATTGTTGGATCTCCTGCTGACCACCAATCCGTCCGCCTACCAGACTGCAACCAGGGCTCCTCTTAGGTCCTCTGATCACTGCCTGGTTAGTTCTACCGTGTCCTTGTCGCGTTCAATTAGGCCTCGGCCCGCTGGTACGCGACAAGTTTGGCACTACAAATTGGCTGACTGGGACGGACTGCGGAAGTTCCGAGCATCCTATCCTTGGAGGCGGCTATGCTTTGATTCAGATGACCCTTGTAAGTGCGCTGATTCTGTTGGGCCTGATATGCTAAGGTATGGAATGTTTCCTTCCAAATTCTGTCGTGTCTATCGGTAGTTGAAACCAGCTCTGGTTTAATGGACTTGCTTTGACGCTACGAAACTCAAGCATGATGCATACCAGAAGTGGGCTTCAGCGCATACACGTAGGTACCCGGATGCCGCCCAATTAAGGAAAAATTCTACGCTGCCTCCAGGCTTGCAAAGAGGCAAATAGCCAGGGCGAAGTCCAGGTACATCGGAAAAATAGGCGAACGGCTGATAGGTTATCCCTCCGGCAGCCGGGCTTCTGGTCGTTAGCTAAGTTTACCGAGTGGAACTTCTTTCGTTCGTCTCTTCTATCAGTAAGGAAATCTGATCACTCTCTGGCCCACAGGACAAAAAGGAAGGCTAAACTTCTTGCTACCCTTTTTGTTTCTAACCCGGCTCTTAACGATAGTGGGATCACACCGCCTACCATCCCGCGGCGTGAGTTCAATGAGCGATTTGGTCTTTCAACAAAAAGCTGTCATAGCAGGCTCTACAATCCCTCGAACTTAAGAAGTCGAGTGGCCCGGATGGCATTCCCGTCCTAGATCTTATAATGTGCAAAGCTCCCGAGTTGGCTCCCGTTTTAACCCAGTTATTCTCAATTTCTTACACAACGAGAAAAGTACCGTCTTCTTGGAAGGTTTCCCTAGTTCATCTTATTCCCAAAAAGAGTGACCGCTCTGACCCGTATAACTATCGGCCTACAGCAATAACCTTCTTACTACTTGGATTCTATAAGTTCGTCGATTACAATAAGCAGTCTGGTACGTTTCTCTACGGAGCTTAGGATATCCAGGTGATGTTTGGCAGATCCATTACATAGGTGGCAACAATACTCCATGCAAGATTGCACTTGCGCCTTTTATAAAACGAGTAGTTGTTCGAGCATGAAGTACTCCTTCACTTTGTTCAGAATACCACGTTTTTTTGCCGCTGTTTCCGCCTGAAATTCAATGAATGTCCATTCCCAATAACAACAGGTGGTCAATGATTGGGACGGATACACTTTGGAAATTCGGAATCGAGTTAAAAGGACTCTGGAGGTGAAAAGACACGCTTGTGTTTTTGAGGCATTGAAATTGACCCTGTTAGTGTCACCCCAGTCAGCAACGAACCTAAGGGTCTGGTCAATGCGGTTTACCATCGCCTCCCTCTCGAACTGGATTACGTCCTTACTAGCCCGCGCAGGTTGAATGTATCTCGCAACAAAGGTGCTGTGTGTATACCCTAAAATTCCAGGTATTATTCCATTTATGTCCTGTGTATCCGATATGCGTCCATTATGGACCACACATACAGACCGTCCACTCAAGAAATCCGCAATCCATCTGCACAAGCTAGGGGAAAATCCGTAAGAGAGAAATTTGCTCATGAGACCTGCATGCCAAACCCTGTCAAAGGCTTTGGAAATATCAAGAGACATGGCAAGAGCCTCTCCATATGCATGGCATACGCATGATCTCCAGTGGACCGATTTCGGCGAAACCCGTATTGGCGGTCGCTGAGGATGTCGTGTCGTTCAAGATATGCCACCAGTTTTTGTTTAGCACCATTGCCTTACATGTTATGGAGGTCATTGATATGGGGCGATAGTTAGCGGAGTCGACACGACTACCTTTCTTGGGAACAAGTTGAACGTTAGCAAGCTTTCAGGAGACGTAGGGACTCTCCCAGACTTTAAAGAGAGGCGATACAATCGCGTAAATACAAGAACCAACACGGGTGCACGAGTTTTAATTGCTAAGGCTGGAATACCATGTGGACCACTAGCTCATGAGACGCTTCAACGTTGGCGTTCCCCAAGGCTCTGTGCTGTCTCCCACGCTGTTAATCCTGCTTATTAATGACACGTTGTTGCAAATCAACGACATTCATCACTATGCGGATGACAGTACGGGAGACGCTTTGTACACAGGACGTGCAGGCACCTCTCAGACACTTGTAAGTAAAAGAGGAGAATCCAACTTGTGTCTGAAGACGAAAATTCTCTAGAGCGGGTCTCGAAATATGGTTGAATGTACTTAGTTCAATTTAACCTTACGAAGACGCAAATTTGCGCGTTTACTGCTAAGAAAACCCCCTTTGTCATAGTGTCCAAGATTCAAGGCGTTTCACTCACCCTTAAAGAAAGCATCGGAATTCTGGAAATCGACATATCGAGTAGTGTGCAATATCGCGGTCAGAATCGTCAATGATCAAGGAATCACCGAAAGACTAAGAAACTGGGAACTAAGACTAGGAAACTTAAGCCTCCGGAGGAACATAGGTTCCATCTGTGTATTCTATCGGCTTTATAATGATGAGTGTTTTGAGGAGGTATTCAATTTATTACCCATACCAAATTTCCTCCATCGTACCACACACTGAAAAGAAAACTTCCATCCACTTCACCTGGATACATGGTGGTCCTCTACGGTCCCATTTGCACATTTGTTTTTACCACGGACGTGGAATTTGTGAGGACTGAGTTATGATAGAAAAATTTGAAGGGAGAAATATTAGAGCATATCACTGGGTGGAAGTACTCAGAAAAGAATATGCAAGGTTTGAATTAATAAAAGAAGAAAAAGTTGAAATCTTCAGATATTTTCTAGAATAATATTGTGCTGGCTTGTATTCTTCCATGATGGTAAAATTGCATTTCAAATTCAATCTACTTCATAATTTCCCTATTACTGGTACTACCCATGTTATGGACTCATCTATGAGGCACTCTATAATATAATGTAAATATGGTAAGCGAGCCTAGCAGGGAACTAGGCCAGCCAAGCAATACATACTCTTTCACATAATACAGTACATTTCTTTAAGTAAATAAAACAACAATCTGGCAGCAGTCTAGCCACTTGTAACTGCAATTAATTCATAGTTTTATATCCTGTAAATTGATAGACTTATGATAACTTGATAATGTGATACCACAACATTCATTGAAATAAGCAACATAGTTAACTCCTCACCAATTTACAGCACAGTTATCACAGTGGAGCTCTTAAATGTGATCACAATGAAACAGTTATACATAGACATAATCACCATTTGAAGATGTAGCTGCTATGTGCATTGAAGTATGTTGTGGAATTTTGCTTCAGATAAATAATCAATAGATATACAGACATACAATGTACTATTCAACACAGATATATATTTGGTAGACCTAGACAAGGTACTATTTTTGGGGAATAAATGAGTGAACAAAACAATTGGGTATGGTAAAGCATGTTGGGGTAGGGTACAGATTACAAGTTTTTTTTAATTGATTTTATTGATTACACAATTTCATATGTTTAATCTTTTAAAACCTCACCCTCAGTTAAAATCAAATACTAATTTAAAAAAAAACTTAGATGTAACATCATGGCTGTAATCCTCAAAGGGGTAGACAGAGAAGTGTAGTACACTCTCACGTTTTACCAGTTATGTTTAAGTCCCATAGAATAGATGGTGAGCCTATTGCCATACACTGGGCATTGATCAGGACTCCGAGTCACTACTAGAAATTCTAGATCAGAAAATTCCCATAATACTTAACCCGAGATTTGAACCTAGGACCTACTTTTCGGCAGTCGCACTTGCAACCACTCGACTAACGAGGCAGTCATAAAACAAAACTTGTTATTGTTTTATGGGCTGTGCATCTAAGCCCATATATTACAACTATAACTTTCTTCTGTGCTAACATGTTATACAATCACTCATGTATATATAGATTAAGCCACTACTTCATGCACCAGTTCTATGCTAGTATTTAAAATGTATTTCTTTTTAGTACAACAAGAGTATTGTGTTCTATTTTATTTATATTTTCCACTGTCAACAAAATGTGTCATCCCTGAAATGTTCATGGTTGTGTTTAGTTGAAACAGACCATAACAATAATTCTCAATGTAAACAACTTACTCAGGTTTCATAATTAACTTAAGTATTTCTATTCTTGATAAAAGATTGTTCAATATTTTTGTGTAACATTTAATTTGTAACTAATCCAATGAATCAGGTAATATTTTAGGCATTTCTTTCACTTCGGGCACTTCGTTGTGCCCAAAGGAAAACTTGGATAGGGCCCACTTCGATAAGGACCTCCTTATCTCTATCATTAGCAACATATTGCGGCGAGTGAGTCGATGTAAGAAACAAAGCCGACCATACTTACCAACTTCTTGATCAAAAGGCGAAGAAGTCCCGAAAATACCCATGGCTGTATAATTTCACCACAAAATGTATTTGATTCACACCCTGACAACAAATTCGAAAAAATACGCAGTTTGGCTAAATTTATATTTTTGTTAGATTCTTATGGATAATACTTAGCGTATCCTACTATTTTGATTCCAATTAATAAGACATTTCCCTTTTGCAGTCTATTGTTTTGGTTACACTTGACTAATGACTTACATACATATATCGTAAAATGAAGTACTCTCCCTTTTATCATTTGCTTTGTCAATAATGCTGAATGACAGTAATGTCAAACATTTTTTTTAAACAAAGTCTATGACATCGTTATTTTTGCCAACCGCTATGTACTATACAGTCCTATGACAATAAGGTGTACAGTCAGAAAATATTACACTCATGTAAAAAATTTTAAGCTTGGCTCGTCTATATAGAGCGTAATTCCTAAATATAATGCAATACACGCAGTGTCACATTAGTGCTCCTTTACAGACCGACACACTTATCCGTGAAAATTTGGATTGGACAATGGATAACTGGAGATCCGTACTCTTTACGGATGAAAGTAAAGTCAAGATTTATAGTGACGACAGACGAGTAAGTGTGTGGAGAAGGGAAGGAGAACGTTTTTCAGAACCATGCATCCATGAAACTGAACGTTTTAGAGGTCCAGGTGTTATGGTTTGGGGTGGAATAAGCTTGCTAAGTAAAACAGAGCTGGTAATTCTGGATGGAGGTAACGTAACCACCGCTAGTTACGTCGAACGAGTAGTCCGCCCTCATATTGTACCATTTTCACAAAGAATTGGCGCTAACTTTGTTTTAATGCAAGACAACGCTCGCGCTCACATGGCGCGTACCACATAGAATGCACTTTCTGATACTAATATTTCAGTTTTGCCTTGGCCATCCATGAGTCCTGACCTCAACCCCAACGAACATTTATGGGATCAGTTAAAAAGAAACCTCAAAGAAAACTATAGCAGCGCGAGCAGTCAAGAAGAGCTAATAAAAGCACTAAAATTGTGTTGGGAGCAAATACTGGAACGAAACATAGTGCATCTTATCGACAGTTCCAAATAGACTCAGGGAGTGCGTACGGAGCAGAGGAGGACCCACACGCTACTAAACTTAGGACTTCTGAACATATGGTCCCAGTACAGTGATAAAATTTAAATTTCATTAATCCCATTATTTTACCAAAACATTGTCAAAAACTGTTCTTTGTGTTTAAATTTAAAAAATAAACAAATTATGTCATTTGTTAAGCTCACATAATTTATGAATCCCAACTTCAACCATATCTAATTAGAAAAACTGAATAATTGTAAGTACTTTAAAAATAATGCAAAAAAGCGTAGTGTGCCCTATTTTGTTTTGAGTAGTTTACATATTAAAACAGTATGAATAGGTGTGTATGAGAGATAACGTCGGTGCAACCTTTGCGCTTCGACCCGCAGACCGTGAAGCTGGAACTAGACAAAGCGCTGGATAGGGCGAACGTATCCAATACCTACTAACCGTCGCTCGATGGATCATTTGTTCACAATGTGTGACTAGAACATTCTGCTCGCCACCTACTAATCTCGCCTCAGTTAACACGTACACAGCGCTCGTTTCCTATCTATTGTTACGCTTTTGTTTAGATTCATGTTCACTTGTATTTCGGTACGTCCGTTTGTCACGTCTGAGCGGTTTCAGCTGTCAACCAGATGGATGGATACTGATTGCGGATTACATCTTCTCTCTTTACTATTTTATTTTACACTTTACTATAGTCGTAAAAATATTATTTCGTATTAAATATCTGATGCTAATATTATTAGTATTAGTGTTGAGTTGTTCATACGGACTGTATTCTGTGTTTGCTTTGTCATATGATGACATTTGTGTATATGTGATATCGCTTACTGTGGTTATTTGCTATGTTATTTGAAAATCAAGCATAACTTTATATTGGGATTTAAAGCAACATCTTAAGTCGACATTTGATATATTTATTTATTCATAAAGCTAATGTTTAATGGTTAAATAATTTTAGACGCTTGAAATAACACTACGTAACATCATGCCTGTAATCCCCGAAGGGATAGGCAGAGGGGTGTAGTACACTCCCTCAATTCACCAGTTACGTTTACGTCCCATGAAATAGGTGGTGAGCCTATGGCCGTACACCGGGCACAGATCCAGACTCCGAGCCACTACTAGAAATTCTGAATTAGAATAATCCAATAGTACCTGATCCGGGATTTGAACCCAGGACCTCTCGATCGGCTATCGCGCTTACAACCACTCGACCAACGAGGCAGTAAAATAATACATATTTATCCGAAAGTAAATAATAATTAAGAGAAGAAATGGGACGGATTCTATTATTTTATATTTGCAAAACGCTGCTTGTAATACATACATACTTATTAACAATAATTTAGGTATTTTGGAGATTTCCTCTTAATTCTATAGATACGCACCCTTAGATGACGTTGCATTATGCCATAGCATAATGTCATATCAAAGGTATGTTTAGTACTTTATTCCAATATTGCACTTCAAAAGCGTTTAAAGTTAGAATATGGAGATTTAAAAGCTGCTCATCAAATTGCATAAATATCGCAATGAGTCGCAAGGTCGTCGTGTCACATGTTGGGTATCTACTCGGTTCATGTTTATACTTATATCTGGTGACGCGCCCATCGCATCCTAGTCTGCGTCAGCTGCCAACCAGATGTTCCAGAGTTGTGGTGGATGATTTAGACTAGAGCATTTGATTTTGATTAATCATCGTCCAACAATTTCATTGGGCGTCTTAATTTGACCCCAGCAAATGTTGTCATTACAAGTTGCTCAGTGACCTTTTGTGATTATTCGATGTATGGGTATAAAAACACGGAACGTTTTATATGAAAACCACTATTTTTTGTGGCCGAATAACATTTATTATTTTCTTTCTCTCCCCTTGTTTATTTTGGACCTACATAAAATATTTTTAAATTTCGTAATCGGAAAGTTTGCGCAGTTAAAAAGGCCAATGTTGTTCGTTCCTATTACAAACGTGCAATATATAAAAATATACTTCGTTCTGATTTTTCTCTGAGGATATTAAAAACTCTACACAAATGCAGAACAATGGACACGCTGGGTATAGAAACAGCGCGGTGGTAAGTTCCGCTTTGTTCACTTTTATTTTCCATTTAAAAATGTTAAATTGCTCTGTTGGTGCGTTGGGTGTTATTAAAGGGAATGGACTTTTGACCATTGAGTGTGGTACGTGTTTTATCTGTATGTTTTCTATCTATTTTACACGTGCCTTTGTTTTTATTAACTTGGTCGTGTTGCCTGCTTTACATGTTAGTTATATGAATTTTTGTAATCTCATATTGCTGCATCAGTCTAAGTTTTTTTTATTTGAATCTATTTGATTTGCCTCTTGGTCTCTATGACTCTGATTGCTGCGCTGGAGTTGTGCGTTTGATTCACACCTAGGACAAATGTTTATGGTGAGTGCATAAAAAGTGGTATTTGTGTGTTTAGCGCAAAAATTTGGTCTGTTTTCACAATTTACAGAACGTATAATTTAACTATAAGTTATGAGGTTTCGACAAGTTCTGTTGTTCGGGATCAGGTTGTGTGTTACTTGTTATTATTGGTTTTGTTCGGGCGACACTGCTTACATTGTACATTTAGAGAAAGAGAGAGATGTATGTAGTAAAATGTAGTTTCTTTCATCTTTATATTGTTGTTCCAAATGTATTTTTCATTGTCGTATTGTGATTTCAGAGAAAGGAACATATTAAGTTATTTATCATTAAGCCTATGAATGTATCTTTCCTAAGATGCGCGGGTGTAAAAGTAATGACCATTATTTATTCTGGACATTATTTTGTTTTTTCATCATACGAGTATATATAAGTCTATAAATCTGTCAGGATATTATTTTTCTAAAAACAAACACCGCGATAACCTTAAACTTTTAATTTTAACAAACTGACAATTACAGA
>DWJK01003866.1:0-12612 GCA_018248815.1 Croniades pieria auraria
AGAAATACCGCTGTCAGTGGTACGGAAAGTGAAAGAAGCGCTTTTCTTTATGAAACAATAAAAATATTTTGTCGGATATTTATATCCGCCCTTATGCTTCTAAGGGGTTAGTGTAGTAGAGGGCGGTATCATCCGCGTATAAAGCTAGTTGCACCGTGGAGTGCAACTAGCTTTATACGCGGATGTAACGTCGCTCGTGCAGAGCGTATAAAGTAGAGGGGAGAGTATGGAACTCTGCGATCTCCGGTCCTTATGGGGTGGGGGTCCTTGCCCTGCCCCCTAAGGGCCGGGGGGAGTTCCTTGTACATTCGATTTTTAAGCGGAAGTGACGGTTTGATCATCATCATCATCATCGGCATATTTCAGTCCAATGCTGGACATAGGCCTCCCCCAATGTTCGCCATCGCGCGCTGTCCTCGGCTTGCCGCATCCAGCATCTATCTGCAGTCTTTCGCAGATCGTCATCCCACCGGGCCGGAGGGCGGTTTGATAAGTAGTCTCAAGTGATGGAAATGAACCTATCCGGCACCTTGAGAAGGTGTAGCTTGTATAGAAAGATAATGTGCCAGACTTTGTCGAAGGCCTTTGTTATATCGAAAAAGGGGACTTCCATTTGACTCGACCTGAAATGGTCGAAACCCGTTAGAATGTAGTTCGTGAGACGGTGCACTTGGTGAACGCCTGAGTGCCCGGGTCGGAGCCGAACTGCTCGTCTGGTATAAGAATTTTATTTACTGCAATTGATTTGAGACTACTTAGTATCAGTAGTTCGTAGAATTTCCTCAGAATAGGGAATAAACTGAGGGGCGTGTAACTGGCGAGCTGATCCTTGGGTTCCGGAATCCTGGAATTCCTATCACATCGGTTTTATTCCAGAGATCCGGAAATATGCTTAATGATAAGAGGGCGTATAAAATCATGACTATTGTTTACAACAGAGAAGGAGATAGGGATTTTAATACCTTGCTGGAGATACCGTCTGAGTCTAGGGCATCTTTTTTATTAATGTTTCCACTTCGTACAGGGAAATAGGCTCAAATGGTTCACAGGACGGTAGTTTGCCGGCTTGTGCGGTTACTTCGCTTTCGGCTACGGCGAAGCGTATTTCTAGGAGAGATTTTGGTCAATGGGCTGCCACACTGAATCGGTTGCTTTATAAGTATATACTCGGTAGGCAGAAAATACTGTTGGTAGGGTTGCCGCCTTATATGGAAAATATGGTTGATGGGGTTGCCAGCTTATACTACACTTACTGTTTACTTCTTACTTACTCAATAACATCATCATATTTCATTACGAGCCCGGGGAGCTAATGATATGTGCACTATGCAACCGCTCCATTTGACACCATGTGAGTATTCTACATAGTGTTGAAATATTGTGCTAAGAAAATAAGATAACGCCTAGGATATTTCCAAGTAGACTTTAATGCTTATCTCATAAGAAAAGTTGATATAAAGTTGATATAAAAGATAAAATACTTACGATACCGACATTTTCATCTTTCTATACTCCTCCGTCACCGCACCTGAAGGCACAGATGAAGTACATATGTGTAGTCAACTTGTATCAGAACAAAAATAGTGATAGCCTTACATTTTACATTTCAGCCCACTGACGCTGCGGGGATTCGGGTTTAAAATCCTGGCCAGTACGTCTGACCTGACAAAGCTTTAAAATATTATCGCTATAAAATCCAAGGAACACATTGTGTAGATTACACATTTGCGTTCTTATAAAGCGTATAAAGTTTGCCAATACACATCCGACCAGTGTCACAAATCTTGGCCTTACAATGTTCCATTACGAGATGAAATCTACTTACAATATTACTTACGATCACTCTAAATATTTAAAACGCAAAGAACCGTATTAACACTGTTTATAAATATAGGTTACAATGCACTTATTACGTCCTTAAAAATTACGCCATCCGAATGGACAACGCAATGATTGCGCATTTCTATCCAACGTTAAATAGGCCTCATTGCCTTTAAATTATTACATAAATAAATTACTTTATGTGACATAATTAAAATTTGAAGCGAAAAAAGTATAACATGTACTTTAATAATTTATTACAGCTAGTAAAATATACATCAAAATCTGAGCCCGAGTGGTAGAGGACGGTTGCCTGGAAGTTATGAATTGATTCCATTGAGTGTCCAGGCTCGGTTTAAGAGCCAGTGGCAGGAAGGTGGGCGGCGCAGCGACCAGCGCATGAGGGTAGCGAGGCTCGTCGCCGGCCTCCTTCCGCCGGCGGCTGCCCAGCAACGCGCCTAACTCGCGCTCGGCGACGCTAGCAGACGTGGTTCTCATCAGTTCTGGTGACAATTTATATGCATGTTTCATGTTTCATCAATTTTAAAATAAAAGCATCCAGGGCTCTCAGGTAGATAAAAATATAAATTAAAGCGTTAACTGCACTGTTATTGAAATGTGTCGCTCAAATTGTATTGTGCTCTGCAATGTTCTACATTGAGGATTGTACAACACTTGTACACTTCTCTTCACTATCACATCCTTCTTTCAATGAAAAGATCCAAGACAACATGTTTTCAATGCTGCCCGGTGGTGGTTGGCGGACTTCACCAGACTAGAAATCACAGGTGCGCAGTATGTACACCGCAGTAAGATCAAGTGCCGACATTTCTTCTTAAAAAATATACGCAGGGCAGAGTAGAAGTACAAACTCGCAAAGTTCTGCTGCGGCAGACAGAATTGGGAAAGATTGGAGTTATATGCTACTAAAAAAATATTATCTGTGAATGTGCCAGAGTTTTCAGTATGACGCGTTCACCTGATGATTCTATATTTTTGTTATCAAACGCTCGCGTCCTGTTAGATACCTTGCCCTGTTGGCATGTACTAATAGGTTTTTCTTATTGGATTTAGATAACTTCAGGCTAGGTTCCTCACAGACTGTGACTATCTCTAGACCAGAATAAGGGCAACGATATCTCTTGTCTGTTGTAAAAAGCGATTGAAAGGTGGCTTCCGAAGTTGCGAGCGGCTAGAGTAGAAGGTCGAACCCTTCAGGTGCTATCTCAGTAAGGACCATGGTATGTATGGCCGCATATCGTCGTGGCAACCGAAGGACGTGGGAAGAGGCAGACAACGTACTCTGTTACCGTGTCACGACATCGTGGCGGGCATTCATGTGTGACGCCGCTAGTTGGCCGCCGCCGCACGTGAGCTGGCTAATATATTTTACCGAACCGATCCGTTGTTTATTAAAACGTACATAATGCACATTTTTAACCTTTTAAACTATTGAGTTAATACATTAAAGACAGTTTTATACGCGCTTGTCATATGCGTCGTAGGTATACTTACATAAATACATATGTATATGTAGATATGCATAAAGTAGACGGAACTGATACCTAATTCAGTGGATCATAATTTTGTGTTACATAAGTTAACTAACTTTGTAAATTCATTGTTTTCATCCTTTACAAAAACATAACTTATAGATATTATTCATTATGTTGTAAAGATAGGAGATGACGTTCATATACCGGCCGTATAAAAAGTGCCCTTTGTAAACTAATAAAATGCTTAAAGAAATCGTCCTACGCAACTTGACCCTATGTCAATGAAATATACAGGTGTAGTTGCACTATTACCTAATTTAATAGTAAAATATAATTATTTTAACTGGAAAAAGGAATTCTCGTGTTATAATCATTCCTAATAGTAGGAACCCATGTCAAAAAAACGTTAGCAGCTGATTACTTCCTACTCGTAGTATTGCCGACTACACCGTTATATCCCAGACATTTCTAATGAAGTACTTTTGTTACGAATTATTGGGCTACAAAGAACGAAGACGAGAAAATTATTGTCTCTTATCACGTAACGCGCCGAGGGTTAGCAATGTCTGTTCGCACACTGTTCTGTTCAGATTACATTAGCTAACGGAATAAACGGTTAATCGCCTCTTTAAATCAGTTTTATTTATATTTTAATGTATTTATAGTTTAGCTAAGAAAATCAAATATTTGGAACTGAAACTATTTGATATGATATATGCAAGGCAGTTGGAAGTACCAGTGCAGTCTCCACCGAACTGCGAGCCCGCACTTCCCTGTAGCAGTTCGCAGCAGTCTCACACGTCGCTCGCCGCCCCATGTACGACAACGGCGCTATCAGTCATGTTGAACTCGTGCCACGACAAAAATAACCGAGTACTATTTAGGATTAACATTGTCCACTCACCTCGGGGTTTCTCTCTAGCTTATGTTAAATTTGATGTTCTGAATTGAAGTTCTGAATCGATTAACGAGGATTAGGTACCGATTCTACCTCTCAGCCATTTGTACTCGCTTTTATGGCTCTTTAAAAATTTTGAAACTCTATAAATTGAAATTTTTGGCTTTATCAACTCAAAAGTTTGCCGACCCCTGGCGTAGAGCAGAGCGTAGTTCAGCGTACGGAGTATTAGGAATGGAATTGGTGAATTCATTCGAGTTTCGACGTACGGGAATGATCGATCAAGCAAGTCAAGTCAAAGACTTAGAACTTTGGTTGTTTTACATTTGGCAACTCTTTTAGAATCTCTAGGGGGGCAGCTGCCCCTCCCTGTCCGCCCTTGGCGACGCCCTTGGTTCAATAAATGGTTCATTTCCAAATTATTATATCAAATACATTAAACGATAGGTAATAGTACCTATCGTTTTTATTGTTAAAATCTGACCTGGAACGTAGGTTTGGTAGGAAATTTTCGCATTTAAAAATGATAATTGCGCAGGTTCTTATCTCAATATCACACTTATATATGTATATTAATTAATAGTAAATATTTACTTTGTAAAGACTTCACAAAGAAAATATTCCTTGTAAGGACAGTGGAGACAAATCCTTTTTTTTAAAATGATATCCTGATAATTTATAACGCTGGTGACTTTCAATAAAATATTGTAAGTAAATGATTTACATAATTATAGAATTTAAGGGTTTTAAGAGCTTTTTTAGAACAACATTCTGTATTGAATGTAATATTAAATACTGCCTCGTTTGTCGAAGAAATTTCTAGTAGTGACTCGAAGGCTGGATGTGTGCCCGGTTTATGGCAATAGGCTCACCACCTATTCTAATGGACGTAACGTAACTGGCAAAATGTGGGAATGTACTATATTCCTCTGCCTACCCCTTCGGGGCTTACAAGCGTGACGTTACGTATTTATGGTAAAGGAATAATCATTATGCGTCACAACAAAATAGATGTTTTCAGAACATTAAAGAAATTCGATATCACACATTTATAACTGTTATTGTATTTCCTTTGAAAGTTTTACTTTATAGCTGCTTCTAAAAAGGTATATAAGAGCTCGTGAACAAATTTTAGCCAAATATGCTTAGTTAGATATAAATATTTATTATAAAATAATTTAGGCATTTAAATAAAGAATGATGCACAATAAATAAACCACGGCCACAGTAGAATTAGGAATATCGTAACAAAACTATCGAGCTCGATAAAAGAAGCAAAGTTGTCATCGAGCAGGGCGACATCGATGTAATCACAAACCATCTCATCCCAATTATCGATGAGATCGTGGATGCCGCGAGCGCCCGCCACGAGCTTGTGGCGCATAAGACGGCGTGCGCGCTGCAGTCGTTCCGGCGAGTCTTCCGAAATCTCGCGCGCCCGCATCGCCAGCTCCGGTGGCGGCTGTGGTTCCACCATCACCACCGTTTGTTTCTTGCGGGTGACTTGCAGCAGCACCGGCGGCTTAGTGCTTGACGACACATTTCTAGAGTTCTCCTTCCTCAGCGCTTTCTTTAAAATTGAAAGTCTCGATTTCTCGGCCAAAGACATATCAGAAGATTGATCAATTGCGGATTTATTCCCTGTTGATGTCTTGATTGTTGACAAGAGCGTAGATGCCTCCGTCGTATTTTTTCTTACAGAAGTGGTTGTTGCGACATCAAGTTGATTAGCAGAATGTTTTCTAAGAGTATCCGCGCGTCGGTTAGACCAGTATTGGAGAAAACGAGTGCTGTGCGCCTCCGTCGTCTCCGCTGAGCATATACAAACCTACAGTTACCCTTGTGACGTTCATTGCAGTGTTAACAAAACACATGGACACTTCGAGCCAATATTTTAATATGAAGAAATAATTTCATTGTAGCCATAATTATTAAATCAAAATTTGATTAAGAATGTATTTTGTTATAATTAGGTACTCCCTTATAGCGTCAATATAATGTAGTGACATTTTTTTACATTCATATAGATTATACCTATACGATTATACTTAATTATACTGTTATAGAATTGTAATAATATCGTTCACTGCCTTATAAATATAAGTGTATAGTGAGAATATACTTATAAGTTATAACGTACCTGTATTCTCTTGTAAAATATCAGGCAATCGGTCCTTCATATTTTGGACTCTTTTCATGTCGAAATATTCATCATAATCATAACTCTGTTTACTTAACTTGCTCATGCCCACTTGATCCATGATATCACTAGACCTTCGTTCACCTTTAGTATATTGGTCTCTGATTGACTCGGCACCCTTATCTTCCTCATGTAACTTTAAATATTTGTTACGCTCTATTCTTCCTATTTGATGCATTGCTCTGTCCCTCGGCTTACGTCTCACTTTTCTATGCGTGGTTGATCTATGGCTTCGGTGAACAATACCTTCCAACTCATCAGCGCCACCGGCTTTTTCACCGTGTTCATTTATGTAATCATCTTTGTTATCTACGATGTCTATGTTATCACTCTGGTCTATTGCCTGCTGTTGTAAGCGCATTTTTTCTTCGTTATCGATATACTTGTTACGTAATCGTCGTTTATGTTGAACAAATCTGCTATTTGATTTCATATCTGATACTAATTCATCGAAACTATTTTTATTTGAGTCATAATTGTGACCGTTATCGGATATAACAGATTTTCTTTTGTTTTCGATCCGCTTATCCCATATTCCTTCTTTCTCAATGTCTCTTAACAAATCATCGTCAGATTGACCTGAAATCGATGTTTCAAAAAAAACATAAAACGAACATTATTCTGTAAACATTTATTAAATAAAATGGCGAATATCAAATTCAAATTAAATTTTTTTATGAAAAGCCTACCATGGGCTTCCTCTTCGTACTTATAGTCTAACCGTGCCGGCGCCTCGGGTGATCTGTCACTGTACTCATCCAACTCAAATACGCTGTCTTCGTGTTGGCCACCATACTGAGGCATACGGGCCACCGAGTAGTCTCCATATGTGGCCACTGTGATGCTCATCGCATACGCCAAAAGGCTTAGTGCACTAATAAACAATCGTGTCATGCTGATACCACCCAACTTTATTTCCTATTTCTCCTGTTGTATGGCTACAATTGCCAAGCTTATCTAGGCGATACTCCTTGTAGTAAGTATAAAAATTGTGGCATAATTACTGAAACTTTGACTACGAATTTGACATTGACAGCTTCCAATATTTTCAGTAATTGTACCTAATGACTGCAGTGAATGCTTGTCACTGTTTTGGTATCAATTTATGTGCCAATGAAAAAATGTTTTAGATAAATATTTATTAAAGCCGAACTATTTATATGGTTAGGACGACTTATCCTAGAGTGCAGTTTAATTTGCTTACTGAGAAACGTATACGAAGGATAAATAAATGAAAATCCAAGAAAACTGTCTTAAGGTAGCAAAGAACGCATTTTAATAACGCGTTAGTTTTAATAATGCATTAGGTTTAGGATTATCGTTATGTTCTCAGGATAAAAACATAACCCGTGCTCTCTGAAGGTAACTAAGGCAAATATGGACTGTTCTTCAGTTTGTGCATTACCGTTGGTAGTAATATAAACTATTTCAATAAAAAACAGTTTTGAACAAAAACAAAAAGCGGCTCGTCATATTGTTGACAGTGTATTATTTTTGTCAATAGGTCGAGATGAATAGATTTGGCTCTGTTAAAAAAATTTGTAAAAATGCTGCTCCCTTCCCTCGCTCCATGATGATAAAAAATTCGCAGTAGAAATAAATTCGTAATGAATGAAAAAAGAGACGATAAGGATGTGGATTGTGGTTGTTACGCGTTGTCCCGAAACAAAAAGGCTTGCCCGCCCGTGCGCAATGTCACTCACCCGCTGGTGAGTATGCGTGCCCTCGACGTGAACGTCGTGCTGGACGCTTCATATGTCACTTTTATTTGTCTGTTCCAGCGCTACTATGAGTTCACCCCGGAAGAGATGAAGGCGTTGGAGGAGTGTGACAAAGAAAGCTTCTACCATCGTTGCCTGCCGTTTAGCACACTACTGGCGACCTTGACTTACGCTGGGACCAAATATGGTAATGACCACTAAATTAGCTATTGTTATGGAAGCTACGAAAACTTCATAGAAGTAAGATTTTTTTTATTATTTTATGGCGAGTTTATTATTATTTTATGTTGAGCTCTTTACTTTTACTCGTTGACGTTTTTTCAACGTCTTACTTCTGTGAATGTTTTCTTTTAGGGTTGCTGAAACCAAATCCACATTTCGGTGCAGTGCCAAAAGTAGCATTGGCGGCATTAATTGGCCACTGCTACGGACGGCTCTCGTTCATCCCGGAGTGTGAGGCGCGGCTGTGCAGACTGTCACCGCAGAGTCACCTCGGGAACATCATGCGTCAGTATAAATCCGAAAAGACTGAATCCAAGGATTGTAAAAAGAAAAAATAACAGATGATCTTAGAACTTGCTCGCGTTAAAAATATTAAATAATCAATGATGTCTATAAGATCTCTTATTTACATTAATGTAGGTATGCTCATTCAGAATTTAGAGGTGCAAGACTATGTGATGTGCGATCCTCTGATGATGATTATGAGTTTTGTTAGTTGTTTCGCGCCGATGACGTGCCAAGGACACGCGTGTCTACTAGGTAGAGACTTTACGCACCTGTTTGGGCACTCGACACGAAATGTTATAACAATTTAATTACTAGAAAAATTAAAATATGCTTACACAGATATTCCGAAATATTTTTCTGTCATAATGGCTGTCCGTCGTCCTCGGCTGTTTGGTCGAAAGTTGTTACTAGATTTTTTGTGATTGTTTATATAATTTCCTTGTTTCTATATATTATACGTTGTTTCATAATATATAACAATATGTTGACATCCAATGCGTATTGTTTCAGTTAATGTTAAGTTCTTTTGTTTTTATTTTCCGTACTCTTGTAGTGATTTGCGCAGCGTGACTGGTTAGCTTTGACGTAAGTGATGTTTATTTATTTATTTATTTACACACCAAGAGCATTACAAAACAGTTCATAACACTAATTACATAATGTTTAGCTGTATAGTGTACGTAAATCACGTATGTACGTACATATGTATGTACTGATTACAGTAATATACTCTCTGTAAATGAACAAGAGAACATGGTCAACATTTGCTGTGTAATTTTATTCAACGCGGGTGAAACGAAAAAATAAGGTTATTTTGCACTAAAGCGTTATGGTCTCCGTAATTTTATTAAAGGTTTGAGTGGAAATGAGAACTTTGGGTAGCATTGGCACGTGCATAGAGGAACAGTGAGTAATTTCCTGAATACGCCAGTGTATACATAGTGAAATTATAAATTGCATGCTTAATGAAACTACTTACCTAATACCTAATGTAGATTCCTTCGCCCATTTGATGCACAGTATTTTTTTTCATATTACATTAAGAAATAAAACGTAAGACATTTCTGAAAATGTGTTTGGCAGGGACTTACAAACGAACGCGGATTTAGCAGGAAAATTAATGAGTTTTGGGTGTTTGTTTACAAAACTTCCCAAAACGTTATGCACACTGTGGACGTGGCGGTGTAGGGAGGTGTAGTAAATCTGTATAATACGAGAGAGAGCTTACACTTGGAAAAATAGCTCGTTGCACGCCAATTACACAAAGTGTGGCCTTAAGTTTTACATTTTATTCTCATTGCGTGCCTTAAATAGATGTAGGTAAGCTGGACACAGTTAGAGCAAAATGGGAGATTATTTTAGGTAACATTTCTGGCGTGAATACTACCCAGCAATAAAATTATCTCACTGCGCAATCAATATAGGGTAAATAAAACTAGCTAACGGAAAAAGGTGTCTGTCAATAACAATAAATTTAAATCAGTGTATGGTTATGGCTAAATTACAGTTTTAACGTACTTAATATTATTTAACATTTGATTCAATATCTGATTTCTCAATTACTTTGTAATATCTTAAGGAGTAGAAAATATCTATCTTAAAAGACTTCCTTGATAATGTTGACATTAGTTATCGCTCTATTAAACGGATTTGATCCCCAATGTTAATGCATTAATAAGGTATATTTTGAGAGTTTTACAAGTGTAAAATACAATTAAATGCAAATAACTTTTTTGCTACAAGTATGGGTATACAAAGGTTTCAAAAATTTCAAGGGGACCGCTATATTTGGCTATAATCACCATGCAATTCTTAATTCTAAAATCGATGATCTAATATCTAGTATATGAGATCTTGTAAGTTGTCACAGACGTAACATTTTATGCTTAATCACAATTTCGCAAAATTTACAATGAATGTACTGTACCCAAATTTACTAATATACTTAAGTATTTTTTTGTTATGATTTAATTTTGTATTTTCGGTCCAAAATGGTTGTTAACATAAACGGTTTAACTTAAACTGTTACTATTCGAATTTTATTGGCTGCATGTACTTTATACCATAGCCTGCGGAAAAGGCCCAGACAAAACGGATCGTCACGCGTCAAAGTCGAGTAATATAATCGATGTTATTTGGTAAGCTAAGCCGAATAAAAAAATTATTTTAAATAATCCATTAAGTAGAAAAAGAACAATAGTGAGGATGAATGATCCGGGAGCCTATCAATACGGTAGCGAGACTGGTCAGCCCATACATCCGCCAAGCGCCGACTTTCCGCCGGTGAGGAATAGTTTGGTTATATATAATAATAGTTTTCATAATAAGCCTGGAATTTTTGGTAAATTCTTAAGAGTTATTTTGTTACCTAATTTAATCTTAAAAGCCGCGTATATTCGCATTCATTACCTGTGGGAATTATTTGATCTGCCAAAAATCAGACTGATAAGAGTTATAGTTAAATAGAGAGTTTATTGACGGTTATCCGTTTTCATTGGTGTTAAAAAATTACTTAAAATGAACCTATAGCAAGTCATACGAGCAGTGGATGAGGGGTGGATCAAAATTGATGTGGTCTACAGGGTTCATATAAGTTCACGGAAGAGGAGATTCGTACTCTGAAGGAATGCAACTCAGAGAGCTTCTTCCAACGTTCTCTGCCGCTCGGCACGCTGTTCGGCCTCGGTACCTTGACAGCCATCCAAAGAGGTCAGTTATTCTTAAGCCATGGGAATGTCCAGCAAAGTGTAATGAGAATGATTCAGCAATACTTTGTTCAACACATTTAAACAATATTTAAACTAATTACACAAAAGTTATAATAAAATCACAGTGAATCAGTACAAAAACCTCTATAAGAAAATACATGTTATGTTCATTTTCGTGTTAATTGGTTGAATGGTGTTTGAGACCAGTAGGATATTTACGGGGTTTGGCTACTTAATTTACAAACTATTAAATATTGTCACCTTATTGTTTCGAAAACATGCATATTGCACAAATGTATAGCATGGTGCATTACACACAGGAGTGGTGCTTCTGCAAGTGAAATGTGATTGACTATTATCCTGTACTTAATAATCATAGGCCTCTCTCAATATATGTATATCCCTCCTAATTCTATTTAAAGGTTTACTTTAATTTAAAGGTATAATTAAATAAATAAAATGAATGAATAATTAATTCAATTAATAGTTGAGTACTATTTGATTTATCTAATTTAAAATTCCATATAACAACCCAGATTATGGATTTATACCATATTCCATGCTGGGACATTTAGCAGCTGCATCATGGGAGTGTATTATGCTCTATTGCCTTCCCCCCTTGGAAGACATACTGACATTGTGTTATATTATCTTAATATTGTATATTACTACCACTACAAATCTGATTGGCAACAATACAACTAGGATTCCCTATTTTTAAAGTTTACAAGTTAGGCTTCTACAATGTATATAACATAATGTAAGTTTGAGACTGAAATTGTTACTGTGCAATGTTACAGTGATTTGTACGTGTATAAACACTAATATAATCACTTTTATTAATCAATTTCAAATGATATATCTTTTATATACAATAATAAAATGTGGCATGACAATTTGTTATTTTTGTTGTATTTGTTTTCAATTTATACTAAACATAAGTGTTGTCTTCATATTTTTACATTAAAATATTATGAATATTATCTTAAGTGAAAATAAGCAAGCAGTAGTCACAAGGAACCTCTTCCCACCCACAATGTCTGCAATCAAATTCCAGCAGGACTGTAGGCATGGCTGTTAATTTCACATTAGTTCAGTGTTACAAGTATAAAGGATTTTATGTAAAAGATAGCTTTATGAATATTAACTTAACAATCCCCTATTTAGCATTAACCCTTTCCACTCCAATGTCGAGTGTCACTAGACACTGATTTTGTTCCACAAGCTCCACTGTCGAGTGATACTCGACATGGTGTAA
>DWJK01003867.1:0-12611 GCA_018248815.1 Croniades pieria auraria
ATTAGGCTAGCTTGCTACATCATAGGCCACATCGTTGCTTTCCATCAGGCAAGTCTGTGGCCAAAAGCTAGCCTATTTAATAAAAAAAAAAAAAAACATTTAATCATGTGTATAACTCACGAAACATTTAGTAGTAAACATTATTCTGTCTATAACATCAACTAAAATGATCAGTTTAATTGATTTTATGTGACAATGATGATAGTAAATGTAACGAATATAAAAATGATTAAACGATTTCTATTATAACGATCATAAAGATTTGTTACACTTGTATATTTTAGTTTCGTGTATATAAGTGTCTCGACAGGTATAGTTGCGCACAGTACCGGTTCCCGTTGCGACACAGTTCGCAGGTACACTCACTTACACCTTTGTTTACACAACTATAGCATTACTGTTACCACAGTGTAACGTTTTATAAATAACACAAACTGTTAATTCTCCGGCATGTCAATTGAGTTCAAGTTAATTTTTCTTACTACAGTGTAGCGTTTTAGAAATAAAACGAACTGTGAATTATGCAGTATGTCAATTGAATTGAATCAATTTTTTTTGTGATGATTATAATTTATTGATAGTGATGGTGCGTTTTAAAGATTTTACATCACTTGCTGTGAATCACAAAGGAAAACGTCGAAAGGAAATCTGCGCACCTAAAAGTTGTCCAAAATGTTTTTAAGGCATTCGAATTCAGTCAACGTGCACTTGGTTTGCTGGCAATCTACGGTCTAAATCCTTTTCATTTTGAGAGGAAAACCTTTCCCAACAGCGGATCAACGCTTGATGATAATAGTAATGATGATATACTTTAGCGTTCGAGTTCTACCGCGAAAATGCTTATACAGTAGTAAAGCTTCTTGATAAGGGGTTTAAGTCTAGATATCATCAACCCAACCCAAATATCATCAACATCATCGACATCAACCCAAACACTTAGACAATATTTTTCGTTACTTTTCTAAATATATATGTAGCAATATATAACCGTTTGCTCTACACGTTTTCCAACAATATTTTATCTAAAGCAGCACCCGTAAACAAGCTTTTGTAGCAGTTAAATAAATATCGCAAAATGTGATAACGTTGTCCCCAAGAGACACAAACTCTTGTCACTAGGTGGCGCTGTACGCAGATGTTGCGTGTGCGCAGGCGACTATTTCCCATGTAGTGCGATTTACTGCTGTGGTTCTTACGGAACATTGTTAGTTAGTAAAATTCTGTATTATAATACCGAGAAATTCTCCTTATCGTTTGTTTTAAATGTCACAGCTACTGTCATAAATGTATACTAGTTTAACGAGCTATTGTAATTTTGGTTTAATAGCGAAATTTCAACAGCAGACAGAAATCGTTGATACATGTGATTATAATGAGCTTTATGAAGATATTATAATTTTGCGAGCTTTATCGAAATGAATGTGGTTTAAGGCCAATGATACCCTTGTTTTTCTCAGTTCTCTAAAATACGAGTATACGTTTCATGTCAAGACAGTGATCATTTGGTGTTGTTATTGAAGAAAGTTGTGAAAACACACAAAGTAGGTATGATTTATTAATAGAAAAATGTTCGTTATTAAATACTGTGAGTGTACGTCTTACGCCATACACGAGTGCGTTACAGAAACACGTCACGAAATCTATTGAGGGATCATTGTAAAACATTTCATGGCGTACGTCTTGTGTGCTGTAGTTGTGTTCTCAATATCACTACAGTTAGTATGCCAGGGAGTTATCTGGGCATGTCTGGCACAGTTTATTTCTGTTCGGGTACATAACTCTTGTACGTTTGGTTCCGAGTTACCGCAAGCGTAGGCAGCCTTTTGTCGGTCTAACGACAATTACATTTCTTGAACTCAATATGGAATACTTGTAAAGCTTTCGAGATTCATGCCTTTCGGAATGTCCTGTTTATACAGACGTTTTATAATGTTTAACTTTGTGAATTCTAACTCGTAGTTTTAATAACTGGTTCGTTATAGATATGCTAATTTAAGAAAGGCTGTAAAATGCAATATTGTTTGTTAGTTATACATTGTAAATATAACAGGTACTTTACGGTGTGAGTACTTTAAATTGTGTTGGAGCAATTTCATAATTTAGACGATGAGTAGGTATGTAGGTATGATCACGTGTTGATTCCTTAAGTATCGAATTAGGACATGGACATATAATTTGACTCTTGTTTCTCAAAGGTCCCGAAGGTTAAGGACCTTTGAGTAATTGTAAAAATTTAATTCGATTAAAGGACTCCCAATATATTGACTGACCTGTTGGTTCTGTGACTAGAGAAACTACTGATCCTGAGTTGGAGATGTCCCAGAATGTTTACGGATAATTATGAATCAACAATTACACTGCTATGCCCCTTCAAAGGGTTGTATTTAACAAGATTCTTTGAAGTAAATTTTGTTCGGTCTTCTGTCTTTAATAGAGTACGGTCCGAACTCCACACCCTTAAGGGTCTTGGAATTCTATGAATATTTTTATTGATCAATATCCGGCTTCGCTCGCTACACTGGCATTAACTTTGTGTAAGTACAAAACAACAGTTTTCGAAAATAACACTTATTCCCGTTAAAATAAGATTCACATTCGAATACATTAGGCTTCTCCGTTTTGAATGGAATTTTAAGGTAATATATCGTGTTATTATATTACATGTGAAGAAATGCTATGTATTTTGATTTTGTTTCTCGATTGTAAAATACTTTAATTTGTTAAAACGAATGATGAATTTATGTTTGGATAATCAGTAATATTTCTTTGTGTTTGCACTTTAGCACACTATCAAACAATACAAAAATCGACTGCAATATCAAAGGAAAATCAAGCATTACATTTTTTTTTAATTTATAACGTGAGTACGGCTGTTTTAAGGTAGCTATTGTAGTACTACATATTGAATCTTTCTCTTTCTCGCACGCAACTGCACTGAAGTGCAGTAACGCATGCAGAAACGAAGCTGATAAAATTCGATGGCTGCTTGTGCATTATCAATTATCACATAGAGACGCGTATAAAATGTATGATACGAGTTTTGGCCACGAATTATTGACGGCAATGTCAGTGCGGCGGACACCATCGGATCACTCGCGCGGCGAGTGCGGATCACGTACCGCGCGCGTGACATTTATTTATACCCCAAAGTAGGTAATTGTCAATATATGCTTGTTTACTATCGGTGGAATCACTGGATTATCTGTCGACATAATTAATAAATATGAAACCGAACGAACATTACGGTTCGATTAGATGTCTCAAATTGGTGTCGTGAGGTGGGATAGACCGGCGCTGGCCGAGCGGCGAGTCTGGCGCGCTCATTCGCAGCGCGCGCGCTCCGCGGCCAGTCGTGTTAACACGTCAACCGAATCTAACCACTTCGGTCTACCCGCAGAAGCTCTGATAAATACGCGGATCAATGAAAATTATCTAATTTATTTATTCTCACGTCCACCGAGACGCGAAACGTGAACAACACGCCGTAACCGAGTGACAGTTATCATTAATGCTTCATTAATTATAAATTATGTATGTAACAATAAACAAATAAACCTCGATACATTAGTGGAACGAAACTTACTGCAGTGGTTGTGATAGATGGATCACCTATGTGACTCAAACGGTGGCAGTTGTATAAGTTCGACCGATTTCAAAATGTCGCTGGAACACGAAATTCCTGTGTTGATGAAAAAGGTATTTTATTTTATATCATTGTTACAAAACTGGTTTAATATTATTGTCTTTTATCTATTTGGTAATTTGAATTATTGATATAATTTTAACTCATCAGAGTGATATTTATTTGTTGATTATTGTTTGCCTTTATTTACGCCTTCGGGGAATACAGGCGTGATGTTATGAAATATCGTTAAACAAATAAAAAGATTATAAAAGAACTATTTAACCTATTGTTATTGTAATAATTAGCGCATATTGCGGTGTATTAAATATGGGGATAATTATGGCAGTACGTTAGCAATTTAAAATAAAGCGAAAAATTTTGTTAATGTTTAGTGTTGCCAGTATTTTGCGGTCTGAAAATACTTTCATATTTAGTGAATAGCCGTATTATTTGGGTCGTTTGACGTTGTTATTTGGCGGCAAGTGGACTAATAAAATAACAGTGTAATAACAAATGAAATAATTATAATAAATATTCGTTGAAAGTGGACTATTCATTTGAACATACCTTCTTGTATACATGGGTATATAAATATCTTTCTGTATTATGTAGTTAGAGAAATAGTCATTACACATTTTTTCATGACAAGCAACTAATGTGTTCAGTTGTCACACTTGTCGCTTGCTGCAAGGACTTTACTATTTTTAAAATCGCTCATTGTTACCGGTTTCTTCAGGCGAATATGTTAATTTATCACCATTATCATTGACCCTTTTACCGCTTTACTGTAGGGCAGCCATTTTCTCTCAGAATGACAGGAGTTAAGAGTGACAAGAAACCGCCACGCTGGCCAACTACGTCTTGGGAAATTCAACTGGGCTTGCAGGGTTAGAGAACGTATGTAGAATCACATGGTGTTGGAACTACCTCACGGTTTTACCTTGACCGTTATAACGAGTGATATTTAATTTAAAAAATTACTTAACTCGATATTTTACCACATTGTATATACTCATACATACCTAATTATAATTTTACTATTATTATTGTTATATCATTACGCCAGGTTCCTTAAGGGATAAACAGAGATCATCGAGAGCCAAATATCTAAACTTACAAACCTGACGTGCCCATAACAGAAGAAAGCACGTTTTTTTCTAGCATTGAAATACACATGTATAGAAAAGTTCTATTTGTGACAAATGTGTCCTGATCCCACGCTGCGGGGAGCCAGGAGTTTAAAGAAAAAACATGGCCGTCCATGCGAAATGTTACAAAAAAAATAATAAATCTGTGTTCCCGCTGGCTACGCACGTATTTACCTCCTCGCCGCTCTCTACTGCCACTTTTATTTATGGTCTGATGGTGCTCTGTTTAAAATATTACCAGCCACAATTGGTCGTGGCAATCATACTTGTGTAAGTACAGTGTGTACGGTATAAATTATTCACGCAAACGGGTCCTCGGCTCGTTGCGAGGCGCTTGCCAGTTTCCAGGGCTATTTATCCCAGCTGCAAATGATTGGGTACGGGGTTGTATAGATTTCTTATAGTTATTACATACACGATACCATTCATTGGTTTGGCGCTAGTCGAACTACTTATTACGGCTAGCCATGCGATCGGTTTGATGAATCGTTTCTAGGGATGAACGAGAACTGGACACAGTTACGAGTATATAGATTAAAATGTATATGGTTCGTTCGTACTATATTTTGAAAAATATTAAATACTCCGCTCCATTACTGACACCGAGTTTTACTGGTTCAGAAATCTCTGAAACCTACGTATGTACCTGTATGAAAAGAGTAATGAATGTAGTAATACAGCAGGTCTGTAACGATACAAATATTTGATATCCGGTGCTCTCTGCTTTGCCTGCCAGTGATCTTGCGTGACGATATAATATTAATAGTTACTTATTCTAAGTATGTGTTTAAATTCTTTCTTTCACTTTCTTTTCTTTTTAAAAAAGCTCCTTCAAGTAAAGGTTGTCTGGAAGAGATTGCTCGGATAGCGATAAGACCGCCTTTTGTTTTTACCAAATTTTGTTCCGTATTTTGTATTTTTATATGGTATACAATAAAGTGTTTGTATTATGTTGTATTGTATTGTATTGTAAATTCCGCACTTCATAGACATGTATGTATGTAATAATGTTAAGGAATTTTAATAGTCTTATTAATATAATTTGTTACGGATGTCGCCAACTACCACGAGCCGGAACAAAGGGATTTGCATCTCATAACAATCGTATGATATCAGGAGGGTAGTTGCAAGAATAGGAAATGCGATGTTTTCGTAATGCGTTAGTCAATTGTTTTTAATATGACGTCCGATTTAAAAAACTATATGAAAAATCAAGGCCGTTGCGCGCATCATGTAATACGGCTTTTAGTGATGTGTAGTTAGAAATAGAAATGGAAGATATATCAATATAAAGTGTAGAAAAATAAAGATGCCGGGAATAGTTGACTTTACAGCTAGGATACAATAGTTTTTCTATAATTTTCGAACTAGAAAATCGGAATAGCGTCGTAGTTCCAACCATTAGGCGAACGAAATTATTCTAGCACAATGTAAAGTTGGAATATTTTTAGCTGTCATTGACCTCACATTGAGATCTCAAAATAACTGAAGCTGATGAAAGTCAATGGCTATCAGGAATATATTATAGGTTTGTTTAGGCATGGGCATTTTTTCTATGTTATATAAATTGGGCATTAATATGTTTATATTACAAGAAATGAATAATAATTATATCTTGAGACATTTCCACACACTATCTGATCCTAAAATAAGCATCAAAAGAGCTTAGGTTGTGGTAACCAGGTGGCTGATAAAATAAATATGTAAATAAATATATATTTATACAGATATTTTGACACCCAAACACAAAATAAATGCTTGAGCTCATTACACAAGAATTTTTTCTGGGCGGGAATGGAAACCATGACTCTCGGCGCATTAAATTTGCTTTTGAACGGTTTTGTCAAAGAGTATACGTGTATCGATCTGTACTATATGCTTTTGATTGACCATAAACTAATGTGTTTGACATTGACAGGATTGACATAATATGTTGAATGACTTAAGAATGATCGTGGACTGAGGCATAGAGATCTTATATATAGAGTAGGGGAGCCAGCCAAAAATGTGTCCCTCGAAAAAAAGGAGAAAGTAAATGAGGCTACCTATTTGTCTCTTTCTACTCGCGCACGCACAGGTAGCGCTAGCGTGAATTAATTATTTGAAAAACAAGCTGTTCTTTTGCTGCGCTTGCGTCAGTAGTGAGATAGAGAGATAGATAGGGCAATCGCGATCGTTTCTCTCTTTCTAACCGTCGGACGGTGCCGCTTGTAGGCAGCCGTATGTCTTCCCTACTCTATATATAATATCTCTATGGACTGAAGTGGCTTTCAATGTTCACGTGGGCTTGAAACCACGCCTCTGTGACCGAAAAATAAATTGTACTGGTAACATGCACTTCACGGTAAGGAAGGGTGTAGTGTTTTTATCACTCCGAACAAACCGAAGAGTAAACATTTTAATTGATCCGAATGTATCTTATGACACGGGAATTTAAAAGTAAAATTCTCTAAATAATATATAAAATGACTGCCAGATACAATTATGTTAAATTAAACATTATTATTGTATTTATAGACTATATGATTGTTAACAGAGTAAACGAAAGTTAAAATTTGCAACATCTGTCATGTGTACCTACTCTGTGCATTTAACACGTTCTTTTCTATTCTGTTCTGTTCAATTCATAGTTGTAAACTAACTGAAACCACATTTTCTATTAATGGGTGGGACCTGTGATTTATTACTGTTCGCAATATAATATGTATGTGTCATAGACTACAGTACTTATACATGTGTTGATAAAAATGTTAGTGTTTGTTATCTCTAAGACGAGGGCAGACGGTAAGGCCAGATAAGGAGTAGGTCTAGGTACTGAACCTTAGAGCCGCGTGATCTGCATCTATGCACCTACCTCTGTTGTAATGAAATGCATTTAATATCTTGAACCCGATCTGTCGAATGTCATTATTTTAAATATTGTTATTTTATCGTCACGGTAGGTTACCGGTTCAGCAGAGAGCGCCAATTTTAAAATTCTTTACCCTTAAAGTCTAACATGCTTTTTATGCAGTCATCACAGTTTTCGTACCGTTTTCGGAGACTTCTGACAGGATGCTTCTGATCAGATAGACTGACCGATTCGGTAAGCAGTTAATGAATATTAATATTTGAAATTTAAAAAAAAATTGTATATGTACATTTATATATTTTTGTTTACTCACCACTTATTCCATTGTGGGACTCAAACGTAATTGGTGAAACGTGGGGGCGTATTACACTCCTCTGCCTACCCCTTCGGGACTTATAGGCTTGATGTTACGTTGTTTTCTGGCTTAAGCCTATCGAAATATAGCACATTCGCATAATTTGGTTATATCGACATACATGCATCACATGATTAAAAATGTACCGGCTTAACTCACGTATGTTTTTCGGGATGGCCCGACTAGTTTTGGACCTGTACGAGGCCTTTCCTTATTCCCGTCGCGACCTCGCTGCTAGCGGCGGGGGCTCATGAGGAAGGACCTCGTACAGGTCCGAAACTAGACGGGCCATCCCGAAAAACATACGTGAGTTAAGCCAGTACATATTTAATCATGTGTATAAATACTCACGAAACATTTACGATATGTATATAGAGTATGTATACATTATGCGTACCGATAATACCCGCGATGATCAATAAGGACGGATTTAAGTGAACAAGGTGATCGAGATGTTCATTATCAGCAAAGCGGGTTAATAAACATGTCATTTGCATGACTACTTTCCCTTGTAAAACGGAGACTGTGATAAACGTTGGTAAGACGCAGTGTTTGGATATCATCTGATGATTTAATTGATTTACGATCTATTCAAAATGGCAGTTTGAAAGCTACGTTAGTTTAAGAAAATAGTGACGGCTCTAAATAACAATTTGAGTTTGTGTAGCGAAGACATTTACGGATGTCAGTAGGCATATGCCTTAGGCGATTTCGGAGAATCTACTATTTAAATATGTGTTTGGGGTCCGCCATGGATTCATTAGCGCGTGTTATTTCCATTTTAATTAATGATTTTGTTGTTAATTTGTGACCAATTGCTTTTTCACTGCACAATTTTGGACTGGCCTGTTTTTCTAATGGTTAGGGAACCTATATAACTGCTAAGCTGGGGGACGTTGGTTTTATTCTCATCCGAAACAAATATTCGCTTGATGAACAGAAATAGTCGTTCTGTTTGGGTAAAGAAAATATCTATTTAAAAATATATTTATAGTAGAAAAACCGCATAAAATTACAAAAGGGTCGTGTGTAGAATCGTATGTTTACCTCATTATTTAACACCATTACTATCGCGTCACGATTTTATCACTGATATTTTATTACTCCGGATCTATCTCCGCCCTTTGTCCGGGCCGCTATCACTCGTTCACATGACAAATCTAATGTGACAGATAAAAAAAAACTATTTAACAAAATGAACTCTCGTTAAGGCAACGGTGTCAACTGTAACTACTTGTGCTGTACTACTTCGTATTTTTCTAAACAGAATTACAGACTAATATAATAAAAAAAAATTGTGGTCAAATCTGTCAAATATTTACTTATTTTCGTAATTGATAAACACAATTGAAAAAAAATAATTAAAATATGATCCGTTACTGCCAACCCGCATATGGTCAGCGTGGTAGACTATAGCTAGCTCACCCTTCTCAGTCTGAGAGGCTACCCGTGTCAATAAATAGGACGATGAAAGATTTATTGATAAGGAACGCGGCAAAATGAGCGGAGTGGATAAAAACATTGATCATTAACTGAATTTATCATTTGTTTCCGTACAGAAATCTGATATTTTCAAAAATGTAGGTTTCTTTTATTATGATTCTTGTATTGTTTTAATTTTTCAACAATAACATCGTTGCAGTATGTGCATATATGTTTTTAAGTAGATTTAAAAAACTGTCGAGAATTTAGATAAGTGTGCTCGATAAAGTTCTTTAAAAAAAATTTAAAAAGTCGATTGCTTTATTATAGAAATATCTATCACAAGTCGATTATTTTATTATGTGAACAAATGTTAAAAGGCGATTATTTTTTTAAATATGAACAGTGTTAAAAGTCGATTATTTTATTAAAAGAATATGTGGTCTAAGTCGATAAGGCACGTATATGAATTAGTATAAAGGCGAATGCGCTAAGATGTTAAGCTGAAACAGCATTGTTCTATCTGGCCTTTCAAGGACACCAGCCCTCGCCAGTCCGCTCGGCGGGACGAGTTTATCCATTACATCTGCGATACAGCCAACCATAAGCCGGGATGATGCAACTGTCCAGTCCTGTTCGGGCACTTGACGTACATCGTGTCGGAAATCAAACCATAAAACACAAAATAAAACTGGAATTAAACAGATTTACGTAAAACGATTTTACGATGGCACTAACTAAAAATCTACAATGTTACGTTTAGCACATACATATGTACCGAAACGGTATTAGTTTATAAATTTACAAATTGAAGAAATTATTAATTATTTTGTATAAGTTATAGAGTTGATTGCCATCTAATTTAGTTTTATTATTATTAAGTCACGCCAAGATCCTTATACGCCAGGCAGAGAGTACGGATTGTAAAATATCTTTACTCTCACAGATGTTATTTTTCCTTCTTTATTTGTTATTTTGCAAGGATTTGAGTCTGATGGGTTGCGGGTTACCAACCTGAAAGTGATAACTTTTGTCCACAGCTAAAATGACTCTTTTAAATATGACCATATTATGACAAGAGACATGCTATAAAATGTCAAAGCATATAGGAGATGAAGATACCTAGGTTTTCAAATAATAGTAAATGTGGGGTTGAATGACGAATAGTATGAAAAATTGGCCAGCAATTTTTGGTTTACCACGGTAAAAGCTTGCCTGTTTAAACTTGAGAAAAGTTAAACGACAGAGTACTTTAAATTTGAAACTATCCGCGAAACGCGAGTTTAGATATCTATATCTTGTAAGAAGACACTTTAAACGTCTATTTTGGCAATATGCTCACCCCTACTCCATGGTGAAATATGCAAGTTAATTGGTAATCCACTCTTTACCTTCAGGAACATACAAATGTAATAAGTATTCACTTAAGTTTTGTTTGATAACTTTAACAAAATTTCGATGTTTAAATATTTCTAACTATTATTCCTCGTTATTTAGTTGTTAGAATAGTGATATCTTTTCAGTCCGAGTTCGCCGTTTCGAGTCGATTGAGTGATAAATTTAATCAGTGTTTACAAACATTGGAAAGGCGAGAACTGCTGGCCGGCGCTGTTAGCGACAAAATGTTATCATTTTGAATTGTCAACCGTTTAGTATATAGTGACATGTATAGTTTTAGAGTCGTGATAATAAGATTTGATTAACTTTAAATTGTAAATCACGCCTGTGTTACCTCGAAGGAGCAGGCAGATGAGTTAGTTATACTGGTTATACTTGCCATGTAATAGAGGCGAGGTTATTACCATACTTTAAAATTTATGAACCGATAAATTTTACATTTTGCTTCAAATATTAACGATTTTTTGTTGTTTTCATATTTGATAATACGTCGTTTTATTGTTTACATTATGAATTAGTTGAATTTGTAATATATTATCATAATAAATTATAGTTTTTTAAATTGTAAAATAGTTTCCTATTTAAAATTACTGCACTAGGAGTGTTTTACTAAATATTCTAATTGTAATAATTGTATACATTGAGGTAATAAAGAAAATTTATTACTTTAGTTACAAAACGGATAATAGCTTCGGTTGGCAACAAGAAAACATGGCCAGAGGGAAACTAGCAAGAACAAATATCGGGTCTAGAAAGCGCATTGAAAATGCACAGGAACCGGTCGGGAGACAGCTTCTAATCCACTTTATTGCGTTCTACCTGCAGGCCAGTGCCCACTCTGAGGCTTGTGCTAAATAAGAGCCAATAACTACGTTTTGTGCCAACCAACCGGGATAATCTTGAAAACGCTGTAACACGTAAGAGTCCATCAAATTATAAATACAAATGTTATATTACTGTTATGATTCAATTATCACGGCAAGTCGCTTACATGGTGGGCAGAAAGCTCCGATTGCTTAATACATCTATCCATATATATGTGGCAGACTTGACGCGCGGATTTCGAAATCGTCTAATTTTCGTATTAGAAAAAATTATTTGTGACCAAGTTAGGTGAACCTTGGTCTTCTCCGCATTGTATAGATATGTTGTCTCCATTTAGCTGTTCGAGCACAAAAAGTATGTATATAACACTCAAAGCTTGTGTGATGTAATGATCAAAGTGGGAGCGACTTAGAGCCACGCGTAGGGCAGAAATATTTTCGAACACGGAAGCCCGAACCGATCACGCCCTCAACGTGTGTTGAACAGATAAACGAAAAAGAACTGATGTACCATAGGTACGTACAAATTATATATGGGTATTTCAATGTCATATCGTTGGATATTGGACTTAGTATGGGAGTCATCATATTTGCATAACAATCAGGAAAATACGTACAGTTTTAATTAGTCTTTCAATGATTCGATGGCCATGACTAAATATTTAAATTTCGTTGTTGTGGCTGTAAATACATGTGATACAAATATATTTCTTTATTTTTTCAAAAACTTGCCTTTGCCTTCAAAAACTTTGGCTGCCTCGTTGGTCGAGTGGTTGCAAGCGAGACTGCTGATCGGGAGGTCCTGGGTTAAAATCCCGTGTCGGGTTCCATTGGATTTTTCTAATTTAGAATTTCTGGTAGTGACTCGGACTCTGGATCTGTGCCCAGTGTATGACAATGGGCTCACCACCTATTCCATGGGACTTAAACGTAACTGGTGAAACGCGGGAATGTACTACACTTCTCTGCCTACCCCTTCGGGGATTAC
>DWJK01003868.1:0-12611 GCA_018248815.1 Croniades pieria auraria
TACCTATTGAGTTCTAGTGACAGATATTTATTACAGTGATTTATTAGCAAAACATTTGCTTTCCTAATATCTCGCGATTTATACATTTTATTTCCCGCTGATATTATTTTTATAAACAGAAAGTTTTCAGTGAAATAATTTCACTGAAAACTTTCTGTTTATAAAAATAAAGCAATCTACTTTTTAAAAGTTGTCTTGCCAACAAGTCGATCGTCTTAATCATTACAATCATTTTGATTTGTTTGTAGCTCTTGGTTTCATAAATTAATATTACAATGTTAGGTAGGTCAAAATTGCAGGCGGGTCTCGGTAATGCAAAAGATTAAAAAATATCTTTATTCGAAGTGAAATTGTTTAAAAGGCATTATTTAAGGAAATACATAAGTTTATTTATCTGAGCTTCCTAAAGCTAACAGACTATGCATCTAACAGAGAATATCTAGTTGTCAGCGGCTAATAAACATGACAGGAGCTGCAGAGAGTTTCTCTATGCAATTGTCATGTAGACTCCCGCGTCTCGTTTGTCAGGTTAACCAGTCTTTACTAAGCAATTGCCTTGTCTTCAGCAGTCTCGCAATTAGTTGTGCAAAGGGCACTCCACGCGGAGGTGAGACAGGGCTTTTAAACAATTTATCGATGTCGACAGTGTGGTGGAAGTAGTGGTGACGATAGAAGTGCCTGGTGACGACTGGTGAAGATGGATTTGCTATCTGTACTAGTTGATGTGACAAGTAACTGTCGACTCACAGTTACTGCATCGATAGCTATACAATTCTAAATACTTAATTGTACTATTTTTTGCCATGAATAGCTTGATATATTATAGCTTAATATATTATATAGCTTAATGAATATAGCTTTATGGGCTAGTTTATTATTTTTCTCGTAATTGTTTTTCGAGTGTTATTGTTTATTTCTGGGTATATTTCTTTTTTTGTTGTCTGTATGTTAATTATTATACTTTTGTGATTAAACGTAGTTCTGCATTATTTAATGTACTAAGTCGTTGATACAATTGGGATAGTTCTTTTAAAACATTAATTATTAACGTAGCGTTGTTTCATTAATTCGAAATGAAGGTTCATTTTAAACGTAAATACGTTTTAGATAAAATACTATTGATCCTTTATAAACATTCATGAATGTGACGAGATATTCTATTTTTACAACAATATGCAGTAACTCCCATTCGGCTTTGGTTGAACATATTTTTTGCTCACGTTATCAGAATATCTCTCCGCTTTTCTAACTTTATCTTAATATCTTGTTTTTGTTCATCCCACATGGCTTCGTAAAGTCGTTGTTATAGTTACTGTTCATCTTCTGTTTTCTCTTAACCCTAATAACCGTTTAAAAAAAATGTAACCAATATGTCCCTAGAATGTTTATATCTCAGCTGTACCTTCATTTAATGAATTGTGGGTATTGTTTTACCCTATTAAGACTTCGAAATACCGAGATAATCATACTACGTGAGACATCAACGTCACGATGATTTCTGATGTTCTGAGACAATACACAGGTGGCTTTGGTATTTCTCATGACTTAACTTTCACACACCTGAAGACTAAAATCCTAGGACCTGTTCGATCGACCTCGATTGACTGTCCGCTCGCTACAAAACGTTTTGTAGATAAGATCGTTGTACCCACGATGTATACAGGGCCGTTACATTGGCAGGATTTGCTGCACGATACTGTGCACGTAATTTCATAGTCCTGGTATCACATCAGCCGGGATATAATATTTCTGGTTTTAGTTTCAGGTTTACGTAGCGAAAAATTTGATTAGGAATATCTGAATATTTATGTACTAAAACATAAAATTGGTAACCTGATTAGTTGTTGAATATTTTACCATTATTTGGTAACATGTTATACAGAGGTGAAGTAAAACGTAAGTCCTGTATATTTTCTATACTACTTTGTGAGAAATAAATATATTACTGTTAGAAAAACATACAATGAAGATCACAATATCACTGTCGTATTCTATACGTTTATGTTATGTTTTGGTCCATACTTCTCTGATTTAAGATTCTGTAATACTGAAATTACCTCCCTTCGGGGTCTTTAAAGTACGCAGTGACACGGCGCTGTTCAATAGTAGCATTAAAAAGTGAGTTCAAGGCAGGCAACACCGTGTAAACTCCACTGATGTTGCAGATGTCTATGGGCGAGGGTAGCCACTGTTTGCGTTGCCATTTTAATATAAAAAATGCACATAAATTAAAATTCAATGAAGCTTGTACTCAGGTCGGATTGTTTAGTAAAGACTTTATGTCGTGTTCACTTAGCATGTGTACATGTCTCAACTATCGTTTATAATGCCTCGCTGTCAGTGCACTCGCTCTGGGAACACGCTCCCGTAATCTTATCAAAGCGCGCTTAATTTGGGTGCATTACGTAACACTTGTTTTTAATATACTAAAGCTTAGAATTTTAGGGCTCTGTGTTTAATATGACTTAAGAGCGAAATTCAATTTCGTTTTATATTAAATTACAAAAAAGCATGTCAGCTCTTTAAGGTAAGGAATGTATGGTGGTAAGATTATAATAGAAATGCTTAACCCCTGATGGTCGCCCGCTCCCGCGTTAACTGAACGTCTTGGATGATGCTGTTCAGCAGCGATGGTCGGCGAGTGACGACCACTGACCGCAACACCGTCAGATGGACGGCGTGAAATCACCGGGAGGCGGTTGACCCACCGAGATTGTCCGGGTAAAGAGGCATACTCGAGGCTCGTGGTCTCATACCCATACAGCGAAATAACCGCCGCATCGTATGAACGACTTCTGCTGCTGCAGCTACCTAACCCATAAGGGACCTGGTGTGATGAGATTATAATAAAAATAAAAAAAAAGCCGTGACATGTATAATTTTGTTTCAAAATTTCTCTTAGAGATCTGAAGATATAGAACAAGTAAAAGCAGTGATGGGAAATGCATAGTATTGTTACATGCTGTTAATTTATTTTAAATTATTAATCTCGATTCAAGTGTCCATCAAAAAGTAATGGTAAACGTCTTATTGAATTAAACCGTGGCATTTGAGTCTCCATCCGGTTCCGTTCCGCCTTTGTCCGTGGGAGCCTTGGTCAAAATATGTATCCACTTAACGAGCCTCTCATTAACATTTATCAGCGACAAGCTATCGGTAAGAAAGTGAGCCTACAAATCAAATAAGATCAGATAGTCGTGCAATGATTCACTATTGCCGTGTGTACGCTCGATTTGAACACATACGGTTGATACGAATTAGAAATTATGATGGTCATGTGTGATTGTGACGTCAAATCAATAAAGTGTCATTCGTAGTTTTAAATCACTCATATTTCTAGAACTCTCATTGCGACATTGTACTGTTATCTACAAAAGGTTGTAATAACTATTTCTACGATTATCTAAATATCTATCGAAAAGTGCATGCATTGTTATCAACATGGTAAGTTATGGACGGATGTTCCGTTCAGTGAACTCATGTTTGACTTGGATCATAACAAAAATGTAGGAAAACAGGCAGAGAGACAATAAAACAATTTTAACCCTAGAAACTGTGTACACAAATGTATAGATTTAAAATTGGCGTACAATTTGCAAGAGCATTATAAACTCTTTTGTGAGTGTAAAAATATTGTCTAGATAAAAACAAAACAAAATTTGTCGGAACCATTCTTTTTGGTCTACTGTACGTCCGGTGTTAGTAGGTAAAAATGATTGATGGTTGAACTCAATATATCATAAACATATTGATATTCACTATTTTTCATATCGTCTTCTTATTCTCATCTATTTCCGGCAGCTAATAAAGCAAGTTACGCATCATCCGTTCTTTATATTCGTCTGCATGCAAGTTAACGTCTTTCTCAAGCGTGGCATGTACCGTAGCTATGTTATTCTCTTAAGTTTTTTAAGCGGCTAGTGCGTAAAAAGCCTAAAGTTCAAAATTAATTTTCAGTGCAATTATATCGTTATTAACTTTTTGTCCGGCGAAAGTTTGGGCAGTTGTGTTCTATGCATTGTTTGTGTTGCGGTTTCGCACGGTGATCGCTGTAAATATTGTGGGACGTAATTCACTTTCTTCACGCTTGGAATTAAATAAGTCATTTATCACTTTGAAGTGTGATTTGTAAATAATGCCTTTAGTCGTTTATGTTTGTTCGCTATAACTTTATCTCTCGTTGTGATCTCTTATTCATTTTGTTATTTTGATATGGCGACCAAATGGCTTCAAGGTATCCATCCTCCGTTTTATTAAGTGATCTTAAGTTGAATCTTCTGTAAATACACTTATGCCATTATTATGTTCGATCGTAATCTGTGGAATTATTTCGTAATAAAACTTCTCCATCATCTAAATATCATTTGCAAGTAGCTAGGTTTCATTACAGTTCCAACATTATTGCTGTCGTTATTGTCAGCCGACAGTACCTCGCCACGCGACGTTGCTCACGTACCTCCATTATCCAAGCCATAAATTTGAAGTGCACTTACCGTTACTAGGAGTAGACAGATTATATTGTCGTACAATATCTCGTGGGGTCAATTTGATCCGCTCAAAGTGATCCATGGGTTATTAGAAAGTAAACGTTTCGCTAAACACAGAACATGCTTTCCGTAATATGGATCAAATCGGAATGTGATCGTGCATGTACCAAATAGCAACGAGAAATTGTTCTAGAATGCCAATGTTGCGGCGAGCTACACATTAGAATTGGTTCGTTCTGTATTGTTTTAAATATGTTTTTGAGATTATTTCTTTCAATAATAATTATATCAAATGGAACTTGTAACTTTGTGGCCTTAACGTTCCAAATGAATAATTGTATTCCTATAATAATGTCATTATGTTGAATTCTATCGTCATCAATCTTCAAGCTCACGGGTAGCGGACGTCGGATACTTTTGTTTCGTGCCGTCTTCGTTAACATTCGCTTTTTTATTCCTCGCGTTATTATTAGATATGTCACTACCGGCACCAGCAGCTCGTCCGATGCCATCTTTCGTTCTACGTCCTGATTCTTGAGTGAGAATATAACGACTCTAATTTATTATAGTCGATCGCTTGGCAATTTATCCGGCCCATAACGATTCATAATCGATAAGCGATCGATCTATTGAATGGGATCGATTTTCTGTCGCTTGCGTAGTGCAAATTGTCGTAATTTATAGAGCGTTGTCTACTAAATTCCAACGATACCTATCGCGGGTAGTTCTGTGGGTGCATTCTTGAGGTGTACTGCTTAGTATTGTTATTGCAGTAATACCTTTGTTTTGATAATTAATAACTGCGCGTTTTTAAATTCATTTAATAAGTACATCATTGTATTGTAAATCATTTAGAAAATGTGCATGAAATATAAAATTATCAGTACAAAAATAACGCGAATGTTTACGAAGATCTAAATATAATGTTGGATGATGAGGATAGATTTGTTAGTTTTTAAAGTGTAAAGATTACTCGTGATCGTTCACAGCTTCCATACACAATTTCGCCAATTTGTTATGTACAGTCAGCAACAACACGAGCGCTTATAACTAAGTGTTACTCGTGTACATGTGTATGTGGATAAATAGATCTAATAATAACGGTTTTGAATATTTTTATATGCATGTGTTGCTATTGCATTATATTTCTAAATTCGTTAGTAAAGTATCGTGGTCAGGAACAGGAATAGGCGTACAATACATAAAAATCTTAGGCCCCTTGTCTGAAAACAGACATAACATTTTTTATTAATCGTAAAGCAAAATTCTGTGAAGCGATATTATAACATTGTGTTTCTTGGGCACATATCGGGGCGTCTATATTTCCGAGCCCTTTATTTTCTCTTTGACCTAGAAAGCTAAAACTTCGCTCGTAGTAGTGGGCACACCACACATTTATGGCAAAGAAATCTGAGTCGGATTTCTCCGCCGGGAGGGGCGTTATTGCCCATTGTAAACAACTTTATGTTTTATTAACGACGTAGACAAATATGATAAGTATCCTGGCCAACTGTTCTGCGGGTAGTACACGATCGCGGACTTTAAGAGCCGCCCCCGGCACTGGTGGGTCGTGTCTCGGCGATTTGTCTTGTAAATCGGCAAATTGGTGTGAAACTAAAAGAAAATTACTCCGCAATGTCGGCTTTCCACCGTACTGCGGTACGCCCTTACCTTGATGCCGTTCGGAGAAAACAATTGATTCTTGTTTTGGTGAAAGCTAATAGTTCGCGGGTCCGATGCGAGGTTGTGATGTGTGTTCGCGACTCGCATCAATCATTTCTAAACATAGAACAGGTGTGTCCTATGTTTTGAAGCGAAACAATCACATCAAGCATGTCATGTCGTTAGAATGGTGATCGGATGCAGGAAGTTTTAAATGCCCCGCTAATGATGCGATTTCTATGTGAAATGCGGTATTGTGATTCGTGACTAAACTTGTATAATAACACACTATAACTTCACGCTTTTATGACAATTACGGTGATCGAGGTCCGGATTGGAATCTAAGACTCTACCCGCGTTTCACCTTGACAGCGTATGAAGAGGGTCAGTCCATAATGTTTTGAACCGTTTGGTACTTGAGAAAAATTAAGTGATACAGATATTATGCCATATATATTTATACACGACAGTTTAGTCGTGAAGAATTATTAATGATTTTGATCGTTTTAAGAACTCTGTTAACCTTTTCCATTGTTTGTTTGTTTTTTATTAAATAATGTTTGTTTTTTCTTCTTCCAGGACCGGTCCGAGAGAGCGCGTAGAACGCGAACCGACAGAGAAAAGGGGACACCCGAAACGCAAAATGTGACCACCGACACCGTCTCACCAAAACACCCAACACACGCTTCATATTCATGAGTCTTACGAGATTATATGATCGATACGCCTAATATTTATTGTAATCTAGTAACTTTAATAATTATAACGAATCTAGTCGCCGTAGTTCTTTTAGAAACGAAGCAATTTAGACTGTATTACAAAGAGAGTAAAGCACACAACCGGAAAGCTTGACCAAGTACAAAGAGACGAGACAGTACAAACGCTTACGGGGACGCTAATGTTGATTTAACACTAAATCGATTCTATTAGAAGTTCCCGAAGGAAACGATTCATCATGTCTACGAGTAAGTGTTTTTAGTGTAATTTTTTTACTGTAGGTTTCTCTTAACTACTTAAATTTTTGCATACAAAATTAAGCACTAAAATGTTTAATTATGTATTATCAGATTTTGTTTCTATTATTCTGAATAATATTTTTCTCTTGTCGTGATGTTTTTGCCATGTCATCGCCAACGCTTTATAGTTTAAAATACACTGTTATAACTTTCAGGTTTTGAAAATTCAGCAATGAAAAGCAGCTTTTCGCTGTCGTCCCTGCGCAGTGCGCCGGCGCCCTCTGGGGGCGTCAGCGAACAACTCGAGCGGCCATACCACAGCCTCACCAAGAAAAGGTTATAGTCCTTGATTATTCATCTCTCTATCTGTTATGTTATGCCAGTAATTTAGAAAATTTCAAATACTTGGTAATTTAAAGAATATTCTACAAACGGCCATTATTGCTTCAATGTTACTCTTCATTCTAATCTCTTTTCATTATATCCACATCTTATACGATTTTTCAAATCATAATTGTTTATAAAAGCTACCAAGGCGCCACAATCTATTGAAAATTGGTGAAACACTAAATGGAACGAAAATGAAAAGCTGAAACGTTATTGACGAGGATATTATATGGTGTTCCAGAAAAGAACCGTGCCGCGAAGCATGGCGTCGGAGCTGGGGGTCTGCAGCGAGCGGCGGCAGCGCCGGCGACGACCTCTGGCCGCTGCTGCAGCACCACTACGACTACATCATGGACAACCAGATCATAGACTCTTGCAAGGTCAGCATATTATACACATTTTCCTAATCATTCATCATTAGCCATCAAATCGTTGAGGAATGTGAAGTGAGCCAATTTAAAAGATTAAGTAACTTTGGGCATATGGACCAGGAGACCCCCATTTTTTTGAAGTACTTTGGTACTAAAAATACATAGAAAATATCGCAAACCTTGAACCCTTTCAATACATCACACCTTATCGTTTTAATTGTTTTGAAATCAGTGCGCGAACAGATTATGTCAAAACGATTGTGGATGTCTCGATGTGCATTTGAAATGGTAAAAATGGTAACCGTAAAATCAATATTTTACCACTTAAAAAGTATATATTTCAATAATGTTTTACCCAACAATACGTGTTATATATAAGATATATCTGGAATATGAATTCTATATTAACGGTGCCGATATTTGTAAACGGACCGCCATTGTTGTAACCGGACAAGAAATGCGTGGACCAGCATGGTTATCTATATCGTCATTGTATTTCTAGGTTCCCTAGCAGTCGTTTTTTGTACGACATTATATCTAGCGTTGCGAAGGAAAACTGAATATATACACAGGTCCTTCCAACGTATGTTTCAAAGTTTTAATTAAAGTCAAATGTATGAAAGTGTGTTAAAAGACAAAATACCTTAGCGTGCAAAATTTAAAATAATCAGCGACTCCCTTCATTTTGTTCGCTAAGTGTTGCAATATAGAGTTAAAATTTTCTACGGTCCTGACAATAGTCGTGATCAAGATATCTTGTTGATCATTAAATCCTTAAAACAGTCTCATCTGTTTGGTAACTTCAAGCGTAACATAACATAACATAATACTAGATTATCCCCTGTCGCCTATAGACATTTGCAACAGCAGAGAAGTGGTCAAGGCTCATCCCACATTTTACACGTGCGCAATAAAAACGAACGACGTATTTTTGACGCTTCTCGGACTTGTCTTCTTGAATCTTGTTTTCAAAAATATTTCAAGTCAAAATTCAATCGTTTCCCCAGGCCCTAAGTATTCAGTTACTTCGCGGGACATTTATTTCAGCGCAGTAATATTATATTCATATTTTAGACCTTATGTCTTTAATTACTTCACTAGGCATATATTTTAGCAAAATAATATGAAGACTATGTTTCAGGAAGCAAACGGCGAGTTGACGATGCACAACTCGTCCGCGTTGCTCGGCGGGCCTCGCCTGCTCAACCCCACGGCCAGCTTCAACCGGCAGTGGTCGCTCAACCAGCTCATCGCCGAGTTCAGCGAGCTGTGCCAGTGGCTCACGCACGTACAGGAGGAAATATATTCTAGTCCCGAGAATTTGGCCAGCAGGAAGTTGAGGATGGTGAGTGGGTTTACCGGAGTTAGAAGTTAACGAAATCGCTGTGTGTATAAGAAGATAGTTATGTATGTGTGTATGAAAAGAGAGTTGTGTGTAAAAGAAACACGATAGGTCTGTGAGGATAGATGTGTTTGGCACTCGCTGCTTTTAGTCTCTGGTCCCCTATCTCTAACTCTTAAAATTGCGTTTTGTCCTGCGAAGTCAAACTCCTCTGTTTGGAATATGATCGGAATACCGCAATATAAGCAATTGCGATTTAGTGTTCAAAACAAGTGCAGCGTAGGCAAAACCTGAACAAGGGAACAACCCTCTTACATAAAAAAAAAATCGTATCTTTCAACATTTTCTAGGTTTTAGTAAAATCATAAGTAAGATCAGTCGTTTACACATCTCTATTGCTAATTATTGAGGCTGTTTATATTAATCGAAATTGTTAGGGATTATGCTGTACACATTGTTCATGATACCTTGCCACAGCTATTAAGTACTGAAGTTAAGTCGTTTCCAGGAGGATACGTAGTATTTAGAAACTATATACGAGTATATAATTGCATTTAATGACTTGTGCCCGGTGTATGGCAATAGGCGCATCCCCCTTTCCACTATTTAGCCTTTATTTAACGTAACTGATGAAAAGTGGGAGCATGCTACACTAACCTGCCTGCCTACCCTTTCGGGATTACAGACGTAATATTACGTCTTACACACAAAAAAATATATTTGTATATATATTCGCATGTAACGAAAACTTATATATCGACTTACTTATCCACCGACTCCATATAATATCTTCTAAAGTTAGGATTCGATAAAGATACGTTATTAGCTAAAACACTGAATTGTTTCAGAGTCGCATGTCCGAACTGGCGGCGGTGGAGCCTCGTCGCGCGAAGTTCAACGAACAGGCCTCGGCTATTCTAGAGCGGATCCCAGAAGCTAGTGCTGAGGTGAGATACAACCTCGTTGCTGAAGACACCATGAGATGAAGAGAAAGTGATATGATGATTATAAAAAAAGATTATGATTATAAATTATATTGTTACTGATCATGTATGTACCGGCTTAACTCATGTACTTAGCTGAGATAAGCCGGTACATACATATATAATCATGTGTATATACACTCAGAAACATTTAATGGTATATTATTATAATTAAATTATATTGTTGTAACAGTTTTATTTATTATTAAAGTGGTCACTGCTGTCAGTGGATAACAATGTGTTACTGGTTGACTGGAATTTAGCCATGGACACACTTTTTAGCCTATATTATCTTAAAGGAAATTATCATAATGTTCTGATGTTTCTATAATGTGTGCAGGACCTTAGTTCATTTGATTTTATTTATCATTTAGAATATTTTACGTTGATATAACTCTCTCTTGTCTATATATAATGATTTTTTACTAGTTTTTCATTGGAAGAATTATATAGCTATTTGAAGGAAGATGTTGTAAATTTAAGCGACGGTGACTAGTTACCATTAGGTGGCTCGTTAACTAGTTTATCAAGTAAAATATATTAGGAAAGGAGAATTAGGGACAATGATAAGATATATGTCAGAATTCAAGTGCTCGTAGGTGACCTGGCGGATGGAACATCTGAACGTGAAGTGGGAGAGTCTCCGGCTGCTTCTGAGTCCCGGTCAGCAGGTCAAGGATGGCGACTGCTCCGATACCGTTGGTGAGGTTTGGGTGATAATTACCTTAGGAATGGTTCAAGAATGTGTTGACTTATTATTTTTATGATAGTTTCGAGTACCGTCGTTTATGAAAAGAAAATGTAAGAATCGAAGTAATTAAATGGAGCTCCTTTTATTATGGTAGAGTAGGTCTGCGGCCGTCCGATCGACTAAACGGGTTTCAAACGGTGGTCTCCAGGGTGCGTATCGGGAGGCGCCTCGAAGCTTTAGAAGGTTATAAATTTATCGGACGGGTCGTTGTAGTTTCATTTTAGAAATTTCACGAAAACATGTGGGGGCCGACGTCGGTCGCACAATAGTATCGTGCGCGGTCGGGGGTATCGTCCGAAGTACTAGAGATTCGCGCCGGGGGCGGCGAACGGGTTTCGAAGTAGCCGAAGCCCAGCGAGCCGGAAAACGAACATCTCGTGCGCGAGTGTGCTCGAACGCGACAGTCGCCACGAGTAGGCCAGCATCCGCGCGTGCGCAGAGCCGGCGCACGAGCTGCGCTGCCTGCGGCGCTGGCTGCACGTCATGGAGGGCCGCCTGCCGCCGCCCGCGCCGCGCGCCGCGCCGCCCGGCCCGCGCGCGCTGCGCCGCCGCCTGCGCGAGCACCAGGTACACATATCTACATATATGCTTACGTGGACGCTTATCTATGTTATTCCCGTCCCTAGTCAATTTATCCCGTAATCGACCAGTCCCGGACTTGAGATCCCGTTAATCGAACTAATATTATCAACCGACGATTTCATTTAATATTTAACGTACCGCTTGTTGAATTGTTTTCGAAAAGATAACGTTTTTTAGACACTCTACTTCTAGTCGCAAAGGAGCGATATGATCATCCTGGAGTTAGCACTTGGAGTACTAACCTCCCCATATTGATTAGTGATAATTTTATTACTGTTAAGCGATTATCAATTTTTAACAAAATCAGCAAACAAAACCACCTGTAAAAACATGTTTATATCAATCCAATTGACGAGATGTACTGATATAACTGTGGTATATACAAATTGTACACTTGTACATATTTTATATACATGTAAAATATGTTCTGCTATCAATGTTATCAAATTTATTTGTAAACTCTTTAATATGCAATTATTTGAGTAAATTCAACATTTTTTTAACTACACAATAAACTGGCATACGATACATCTAATGCTATATGGTACAAAGTACATTTTTCTTTGATATCAGTATGTAAATATGTGTATATCCGTATGTCCATGCGTGCGTGCGTGTGTATGTACATATATACATGCCGCACTAACCTGAAATACATTTTGTTATCTTTAAGTTCATCTCATACAGCTATTGATAAGTTATTACTTATAATGCACAGTGCACAACTTTTAAAAGCTTTAGTTTGTGTCCGCCAATCAGAGACTATAATCTGTACAGTAGCCATAACCAGTAGTACAGTAGCCAGGAGTATTCTTTAATGTTTGTTTTTAATCGAGTTATACTATAACCAACCTTTCCGCTATTCCATTACGGACCATGAGTCTTCTCTCAGAATCGGTTAACGATGAAATATACTTCATACACCGCCTTGATTGTCATTAAAAACGCTAATGTAAGCAAGTTTCCTTACAATTTTTTTTATACCGTTACAACAAGTATTAATTAACTTAAATAGTTTATTTATTTATTTACTCTTTATTGAACACCATATACAGGCATAACAAAGGGCGAACTTAATGCCTAATGGCAT
>DWJK01003869.1:0-12609 GCA_018248815.1 Croniades pieria auraria
CTCTCAATATGAGAGAAGACCCATATTCCAACAGTGGAATTATAAATGGGTCGATTATTATATTTAATATTTAGATTTTAATGCCTTTATATAATGCCTTTTTATTCTGTTGTAGGAGACGCCATGACTTCAATTGTCCCAGAACCCGCGTTTGCTATTTACTCAAATTTGTAACCAGAGATGTGATTCACATATTTCAGCCAGAAACGTTAAATTATTCCCAAATAAGAATGATTGTTCTCTAAGTAATCATTATTTATTTAATATTATTCACTTATATCATTTTTTTAACTTCAGCAGTTGAATAAAAAAGGTAATTTCCTGGATTCTGTCCCGGCGTTATATGGTATCTGCGTTCAAAGTTTGAACAAAGCTAGAGCAAAAATCAATCAAAAAATCAAAAAATCTTTATTGTGTCTCTGCGCTCTTAATATCAAAAAGTAACAGAGAGATATATTTTCTTTCGCATTATTAATATTACCTATACATTAGAAAGAAAACCTAATTAATAATACTCTATGGATTATATTATTATTTTAGGAGCTGATTTGAAGAGTCTCGTACTAGATAGCCTGTGTCCTATCCCGGAAGTTAAACTCTCTTAATTTTTAAAGCAGGCAACACCTTGGTAAACCTTTTATTTTGCAAATGTCTATGGACGACGATGACCACTTACTATCAGGTCCGTCTGCCTGTTTGCCATGCCTTTTAATATAAAAAATATCAACAATATCCGCAGTCCACTGAAACTATATAATATTGAAATCTGATAGAACACCTCAGATATTCCTTTCGCAGTCCACACCATGGTCATACATGGTACATTTTCCATGCTCTGTAACAAGTTCCATTGTTTCACTACTTAACGACCACATTGTCATATGTTAACGCCGAGCCATCTCAATAGAATATTAAAAATTAATGGCGCTTTTGAACGAACCAGTACCCAGTACATAATAAAATCAGTTTCTGCATTAATATATGTTGCGGAAATTTATTATATAATATTCAGGCAGGTAGTATGTGATTTTTCTTAGCTGTATATTTTTTTATATATTAAAGTTTGTTTTTAAAAATAGTCCATTTCTTTATTTTATTATTGAAACTTTCTGTGATATAATTCGATATAACTAGGTATAATATTTTGCTGTGAACTATATTATTCATTTTTTAAAAACCTACAGTATTGTGTTTTTACCGTGCGTAAAAAAATATTTTTTATTCTATAATTAGTCTGTCACATAAGCAATAACAATTGTATAAAAAATCCGCATAATTATATTCTAAATTAGTTCAAATCACATTTTAAATTTTTGGGAAACAAAAAAGAAAGAAATAAAATCTCAAAAACGGGTACAATGTGTGAAGCGCTCTCCGCCCTTTTATGGTAACATTGCGTCTGTGAGTCTATGACGACCTTAAGGACTTGCTGCCCTGCTTAAAATTCTACAAGAATTTGTATAAACTGTAAATCTAACCGTAAACCGTAAATCTAAGTATATTCTCATATGGATATAAATTGTTTTATTTAGAAATTATATGAATGTAAATATAGGTATATCTAATTCAAAGTGTGTAACTGAGAAAATATGTAAAGGTACCTATGTCATACATTAATAATAAAATTCTGTTGAAACCGTAACTCGACTGTTTTTATGTTCAACTTGTAAGAATACAATTTCTAAATCCCTTCACAAACATAGACAATAATACATATTTATTTTTGATATTTATATAAAATTCTTTTGGTTTCTACAAGTTTAATGATAATGAAACTTATGATTTAACGTTTATTAGTTTACCGTATATCAGTAGTAAGAATTAGTTGGTGGAAAAAGACGTTTAAGGCAAAATTTTGATAAACGATGATAGTCGTTTTCTTTTACTAGACTTGACGTAACTAGTTGTAACAAACAACCAGAGGGCTCTGGCTCGAGCAATATTTAAAGCCCTTACTTTTTTTAACTTTTACAGTTTCAAAAAATTTAAAAACTAAACAAAATATGCAATCAATAAAACTTGCCCCATCGTTTCGGTGTTCGTCCTAAGAAGCTTTTTTCCTCTGGATCATAGATCGCCTTCGCTATCCGCTGGCACACGGACCCCGAAGGTGGCGGTATACGAGCCCATTCGGTGCTCTCTAAACCATTTGACTTGCTGGCCATTTAGAAAAAAATTTGCAATAAAAATATAATTCGAATTTCGAATTGAATACAGTGCCAAGTAGTTATCAGTTCACAGCGCGCCCGACCGCCAACCGCGGCGATTTAAATGCAACTGCGCGCACGCATAAATAACGCACGTGTCGCCCGACAACACATGTGAACAATCAGCCGTGACGACACCGAGGTTTGCCTGGCCTCATTAAATTTGTAAATATTTCGGGAACGAACTGAGTTTAAAAAAACGCAATCAATGTAACGCTTGGCTTATAGACGCGTATTTTTGGCTCGTGTAAATTTGTCGCGTAAAAATAATACGCGAAGAACTTTTGTTTAAGAATAATATCGTCTAAATGTCATTAACCCGTAAAAACTAACCTACACAAAGAAACAAGAAACGGCCAAATCTGCGTGCACACTTGCACATTCAACACTTGAGAACAACTCCATTACCGTGTTGGAGGGTTTAGGACACCGAATACCATCAAACTAGTGCACTACCAGGCCATGCAATCCATTAAAAACCCAGTATCATAGAAAAATGTTCGTAACGTTATTCCTGGTAGTGAACTGGCCAAGCTTACAGAATAACCTATTCAAATCTATTACCACAAAGTGAAATTAAAAACTATGTATCCATCAATAGTAATAAAAAGATCAATATAACATTGAAATATAAGTACCAATTTACTGAATGTAAACAATTCTATGGAATGTAAAGTGAGCTATTTAGTACCTACTTACCTAAATACATACATGTATTATGACAATACAGATTGATGACGTCAGCACAGAATATTGTACATTTTTATTTATGAATTTCAAGCGAATATATTAACGTTTTAACATAGAAGAACATCTGTTATAAAACATTTTTATTTCTGACAATTTTATTTTTGAGATTTAGTGTCACTGGCAGTAAAGGGTGAAACAAAACACTGACTGCAAATCTGCACAAATCATTGTTATTATATCGGTGTCTGAGACGTGTGAAGTATCCCAAATCACATTTGGCCAGAGTGACAGACTGCAGCATTCTGAGAGACGCTCCGCCTCGAATAAGACAGATACTAACTAATATTAATTGCACTCTTGCTAACCTTTACTAACCAGGATTATAATACTAACAATCCATATATATATATATATATATATATATATATATATATATATATACATATATTTACAATCCTATCCGAGGTATCTTCATATAAAAAGATATGCTTACTAAATACGTTACTTGTGTTCAGGTTCAGTCAATAACATAAAAAGTACCTTTATGATCCATAACTTTAACATACTTTGGATATATAATTTTTGATAAGTTTTGATATAAGTATCTACTGTGATTATATTCTCAAATAAGTCAGAATATTGTTTTTTTAAGAATACATTTCTAAAAAAGTTGGAACAATACTTTTGAATACAAAAATAATAAATCACATTACTTACACACACAATATGGTATTAGATATTGCTAAAGCTACATATTTAACACTAAACTGATTACCGGTAAAAATCAAAACTGACTGACAGTAAATTAATAAATATTAATAATCATTTTAGGTAAGGATATAAATTATTAATATTTATTTTCGAACATTAACTTTTTTAGTGAATATACGTCACTGAATAATAATGTTAAAAAAAAAGAAAAAACAATATTTCCAAAAAGTAAGTTCATCTAAAATGTCTTTGTGAGGCATGGATCACAAAACACTGGCAGCATTACCTCGCTGAATTATACGGCTAAGCCTCTGTGCGAAGTAACTGCCAGCCCTTTATAAAGTTATAAATATCATATTATAACTAATGAATTGCTGTACCTTTTATAATATATATCAATTTAAACCGATATAATGTGTGTTTATCGTAACTTAGTTATTCTAGATGTTGACAAAGGACTCACTAACACTTACCTAACATCTAATTTTCCACGCTTAACTTAACTTTTAACTCTGACTTAATGCTTTTCAAACACACCCCAACACAGTTTATATCAGACATAGAGCTGTTAAAGAGTTATATTTGATGCTATGGTATTTTAAACATAAAGTACTCAACCCTTTTATTCACACCCTTAAATGGAATTCTCAGACGTTTCCATAAGTTCAAAATTAAAATGTACAGACTCGACATTGTATAATTTTCAACTTTGAGTATATTGAATATATACTTATGAATTTAAATATATACTCATATATTAAGATAGCTGACGTAAAGACCAAATAGGTCAAATGCTATCTGAAGGCGAAAAAAAGTATTTGAAACCGCGTAGGGACTTGGTGCGACGACATTATAAAAAAAAGTAACATCATGCCTATAATCCCCGAAGAGGTAGGCAGAGGAGTGTAGTACATCCCCACATTTCACCAGTTACGTTTAAGTCCCATGGAATTGGTGGTGAGTCTATTGCCATACACTGAGCACTGATCCAGACTTCAAGTCACTACTAGAAATTCTAAATTAGAAAATTCCCAATAGCACCGGACCTGTGATTTGAACCCAGAACCTCCCGTTCGGCAGTCGCGTTTGCAACCATTCGATCAACTAGGCAGTCAACGACATTATACTTACAATAATATATTGCTTACGGACAGACAATATGCTATTTCATGTATATAAATGGAAAATTAATAAAATATAAAAATGCAGCATATTCAAGTACAGAATGCAATTACATCGACACAGTTCAAGGAAAACGTTAGCTCTATGATTCAATGAAGATAAAAACAATTGCGTTGTGTTAACACGCTCGTATCACACTCGTTGCTTCGTTACTGCTGTATAATATATTAATGGTTTAATTGTTATTTGAAAGACGGTACTGTATAATAATAACCGCGTCATTTCCATCAGGCGGTATCACGGCCAAACGCTAGCCTATCACACGAGTATGTTAAAAAAAAGCGCACTTCACTATCCGATGTGTAACAATAGGCTCACTTCAAGGGACGTATGTATATCGTAACTAATGAAAATTGGCAATACTATATTTTCCTGCCTACCCCGTTATAGCATTACGGGCGTGATGTTATGTTATGTTAACTTCATTAACGTTTTTATCATTCAATAAAAGGACGATGGCCTCCTTTAGTTATATGAAAATGTTTTCAAAAGTGCGTTCACAAAGCAGAAACGTGTACCGTGTTTGTCTATAGGTAACATAAATTCCAAGACATACAGCCACAATGAGAAGGAGAATAATTATAATATTTAATGAAAACACCAACTAGCTATTTAACTAGCGCTTAAGTTTAATACTAGCTGTAGTTAATTATAATAACACAGTTTATGGTAACGAAGATTCTAAGATTATGCAGAGTCGTAAACGTGAATGAATATTGACAATATGTACAGGCTGATTAATTATGTTTAACTTAGCAACTCAATCTGTTAGTAGAGTAATACATTAGATGCATGTATTATTATAGGTAAATGTACCTATGAACGGTTCGTGACAGATTTAATAAATTCCCGAGATTCATAAAAAATAAGCGTGATATTGTATTAAGTCAATATAACCATGTATTTAATACGTGACATTTTCTTCAGTTTTGATATCCTAAAATTATTATATTTACGTATCGACTGCCTCTTTGGTCGAGTGGTAGTAACTGCTGAGCGAGAGGTCCTAGGTTCCAGCCCTGAGTCAGGTGCTATTGGGTTAACGTACCCTCGAATTCCTAAAAAATAGTTCGGAGTCAGGATTTGTTCCCGGTGTATGGCAATAGGTTCAACCCCTCTATTACCTGGTGGAACGCATAACATAACAGGTGAATGGCGAAAGTGTAAATATTACTCCCTTCTGATTAACCCTTTAGGGAATATACGCGCGATGTTTTGTATTTGTGTATCTCATATTATTGTATGACCAACATTCCATTGCTGAATGAAATTACAATCAGTTAAAAAAAAACAATATCTCATTGTCGGGTGAATATGGAATTAATTGATAAACATTTTGTACAATATATCGTACAAATATAAAACTGAATTTTTATGCTTTTTATTATTTATATACCGGCATTTCAAACAATAAATGTCTCTTTATAAATAGGAGGAAAATCGTATGAATGCTTTTAGTCCTCTAAGAACTGAAACATCAGCACTATTTGTCTTCTACGACAAGGGTCTTGGTATGACGAGCTCACTAATGCAGTATAACTAACGACAAATCCTTGTAAATACGAAATGAAAATAGCAGAGGAGCAGACAGAAAGAAAAGCACATAAAAAGCTGTCCTTCAAAGCTTGAAATGCATTAGCCACTTCTCGAGTGTTGCAAATGTCAATAGACGACGGTAACCGCTTAACATTAGGTGTTCCGTGTACCTGTTTGTGGGGCTAAATATAAAACGGACAACTTTTAGCAACAGCCACTGTCTCTTATTGACATCAGCAACTAACCTCGAACTGGACCGTTATCAGCATCATCAGTCCGTTTCAGGCCACTACTGGACATAGATCTTCGCTGATGAGCTCCTTCGCGTCCCATCCTCGGTTAATTGCAACGCGTATTAAATAGTAACAGGACTGTAGAAATGTGACTGTTACCATATATTAGTCTAGTTAGGATAATTCAGGATACCAGATCGTATCATAATTGTGTCTCATTAGAAGCTGGTCACAGAGATCTCTTCTATAGAAAATTGAGACGAACATCAAAACTATTCTCTTGGACTGGCAACCACAACCTTCAGACATAAACATTTTATGTTTCATTAGCTTTGCTTCACAGAACAAAATAGGTAAAGGGGTGTCACTAGCCCGGGAGAAGCTTGTAGTACGTATAGTAAACACTTCAAGAACCGGTTCCGTATCGGCGAAGAGGGACGGTACGGGCGGTAAGGGCGGTACGGATTGGCGGTCCATTTGCAACGTACTGAATTTCTCTGGATACCTTTATGAAAAAGGGTTTAATTTGAAGTTTCTAGGGCATACTTTGTTCACAAAAAAAGTTTAGACAATTGTACTAAAGTGAAAAAAACTTGAAGTCCAACGGCATAAGGAAATAAATTAAAACTGCAGTTTCCACCTTTGACATTTATTAAAAAAACTCACACGCGGCACACATCAGGTAATACATAGTCATAATTTATTAAATATATAAAAATATGTATGAGGATGTTCACTGGACGGATAATTACATTATGAGCACTCATTTATTTGGAATGTAAATAAAATATATGATTATAAATATAATTCTTAAAAAATATTAATAAATAGAACACAAACGTTGTCCTAAGTATTCATGTACATGTAAGAGGACCATCGCTTAGTCTTATTTTTCTATGCAACTTGATGTAAAATAAGGACATTTTTTTATTAAAAAACATTATGTAATGAATGTCATAGTTTAACATAACACCGGTGACAGATGTCAATTACGGAAAAAAATATTGAATCTTTTATACGAATTCAGCTCTCTATGTAATCTCGACTCTCAAATTAAATGTAGCGCAAAGTCAATTTAGTCACGAGGGTACTGCTGGAGTAAAGCAGATTATTGGAGAAGAATAAACAGTTGTTTATCAGCAATAAACTATTCTTCTGAGTCGGACATAACATTCTAGCCGAACGCCATATTGTTATTTATGCGTTTATAGTCTGTTAAAAAATTGCACGCCTACATGTACATATTACATTAATAAAAAAAAATATTTTAAGAACTTTCAAAAAATGTCTTACATACTACGGTGGGGGGTCTTATATTACTATTTTATTAATATAAAATATCATCATCATCATCATTATCAGCCTATTTCCTTCTACTGCTAGACATAGGCCTCTCCAATAGCACGCCACCGAGCTCGATCTTCAGCTCGTCGCATCCAACTGCTGCCAGTCACTTGGCGTAAATCGTCACTCCGTCTAGCTGGACGGCTTCCTACGCTACTTTTGCTAAGACGCGGTCTCCACTCAATATAAAATATGTATATATAAAATGAAAATTTCATTTACGATTTGGACGGATTCTATAGCAGTACTATTTATTTAAATATTAAGTAACTACATTACAAGAATCTTATTATATTACTGTCTTTCATGATTTCAGCGGTAAGTTGAAAAAAAAGTTGTTATATTACCAAAAGCGAGTACATACATCCTATTTAAGTTAAACCCATACAAATATACACTTAACACATTTAAATAAAGATAAAACACAACTCTCAAATACACAAACTACTAATTATGGACATAATTCAATGATCAGAGGATTACATCATTAATATAAAAGGAATTTTGTAAAAAAAAAAAAACTTGAAGTGACCGTATTTTATAGAAAAATAGATGTGAAATAATCTAAAAATTAACGAACAAGATATTTTTTTTAAATAATATCTACGAATTTCTTTGTTATCTATAAAAATGCAATGGTTAAACTTACAGTTACAAAGCTACAACTAACGTACATATATATAAATTGTTTATATAGAACCAGTACTTTCTCGCTCACAGGAAATTAAATTCTATATAAATTTTTAAAAAAATTTTTTTACTTAATATAAAACCAGTACTTTCCTGCTCAGAGGAAATGAACCATACTTAACGTCTTTTAACAAAGTTTTTTTTTCATTCATAAAATGCAAACAATTTTAGTAAAAAGTGTCTGAAATTCCGGGATCAAATTTTGATACAAATATAAAAAAAATTGCCTCGTGTTACATAATAAGCGTTAATCACTTTAAAACTTGACATGAGAACTTTTATAAGTGCGGTACATACCTTCATCTTTGGACGGCAATATGTATTGCTTTTCATTAAAATTATATATAATATAATATATCGAGATTCCACTAAGATTCATGAATTTATTATTAATTGTAGAATATATTTGTACATAAAGCTAAGCGCTCACGAAACGAGTGCTCGCTGTGAAGCACTGTGCGTGTACGCTTATCTGGCAACGAGAACTATTTCAAATCAGTCTCAGGTAGGAAAATATGTTTCGGAATGTAATTTCTACGGCATTTTAATTAATAACATGTGGTCAACCCGTCCCACATATAACACACCTACCACTTTCCGAGCACTACAGCCTGCATGCTTAAAAAATCTAGATGTCATTTTAGTTCAGTAAAAAAAAACTTTTAACTTAATGTACCTAGATTACATAATTTCTTGTGAAAAAATAAAAAAATATATCAAAATTAGAATAACGATAATAAAGCTAATAGGTAAAAAAAGTATTATTGTTGCATTAAAAAAAGGATACATGTATACAATAAACTAAAATACATACGAGATTCAGTCAGAAAAGAGAGTCTAACAGTGGAACATTACCACGTATGGACCATCCGTTAATAAAGTCATAAAATCGAAGCTTTTATCCCTCCCTAAACTTAAATATTATACTTAATTTATTAAAACTGCAAGCAGGCGATTGTCTATATAGTACCAATTCTATTCTCTGCTGTGATGTAACAAATTAATTAAATATAAAACTTGGAGAATGGGGGGTTGGATAATTCACATAAACCCGTTTTTGTCGATAGTCCATAATTATAACGGCCATAATTGTAATTATAACGGTCGTATTACAAGGCTTTTTCGTATGAATTCATCACCGTCCTTTGCTATAAGAATCTGAGCTTTCATATGCATCTTTATTAAGAAATGGCCCCTAGAATTATATTCTAGCCAAAAGGTCATAGCCGTGCACTCAAAACTTACTACAAAACATTTCGTTCTTTCCAGTAGACCGTTAGAAAAATGTACCACCTTTATAAAACACCAAGATCATGTACATGGGGAATAAAATAATAAAATATATGTGACGGTCTACTGAGATGACCATTTACAACTGTCGTCAAATACAATAAAAGAAATCCGTCTACTCGATCATCAGCTCAAAATGTACGACTCCAAGGCGCTCGCGTCTGTCGTATTTAATGTTCTTGGCCCACGCGCGACATTCTATATTAATTACTATGCCAGCTGTAAAATACACACAATCATGAAATACTTATCCAGTGATCAAATTTCGGAGTTCTTAAGATGAACGGTGAAATGGAATGAATAGTAAAACTTTTGGAATTTCGATTAGTTCAGAAACATCTCAATCGGGCCAAAACTTTTCAGCATAATCCCACTTACGGTAGTTTAGTTACTAGTAGTAGCTAATTATGTATAAGTGTTAGTAGGTAAAAAGTGGTAAACATTAGTGGTTAGAATCTATGTCCCTTACACCAACAACTCTGGGGATCACTGTTCTTAACATTAATAAACAATAATTCAAAAGGTTACTCACTTCTAGGTCTCTGCAAATGTATCGCCACTAAAGGGCTCAGATATCCCTCGGCATTGTTGTATGGATAGTAATAACCGGGAAACCCTTGAGTAGGTATGTACTTGATTGGACCTATGTTCTCCTTGTCTGCTGGAGTCTCACCGTGACATGATACCCACACCATATTCGCCTAGAAATATTTAAAAACTAAATCACTTCCTTCTTAGTCTTGCTCAAATTATAAAAAAATTCTAACAAAGAAGAATGAAAACATACTTGTACTCATTGACAAAATATTTGTCCTGGATGGAAATCAAACCCACATTGTTTAGCTCAACAGTCAGTTTCACTAATCAGTATACGATGAGACATGAGACAACTGATCAGCAAAGCAATCATTCAACAAAAAAACTCACATGATCCCTGTTGAAGTCTGATATATTCCGAATATAACTTTGTAAATCAAGGGGCATATCCGAGGGTAGATCATCAGTTTTGTTGTAGTATTCTGGACGCCAGCCGTATATTCTGCAAATATATGAAACACCATATGAATACAAATATATATTTTGTCATATACAATTGACAACAGAAGTGTCCTACACCCCTCTCACTGTCTTAGGAGATTACAGGCATATTACTTTTTTTTAGAATTCAGAATTTAAGGGTTCCGACCAGCTTGAAGTTGTTATTATTATAAAAATATACATATATTTTTACAATGTCATATAATATTTATTCCTATTTTATTGAAATTCATTCCCACACCCAGCAATGTACATTCCAATATCCAAACCCTAAGAAATGGGTATAGATAAAAGTCCAGATATTTACTTGTTAAGTTTCAAGAAGATGCAGGGTGAAGATTTGTGAAATGAGAAATGATTTTCGTCAATACATGGTTCCCATCCGCGGATGTTCACATCACACACCTTACCAGGTGGCGGCAAATTCTTAAAGTCACAATTGAAAATATTCTGACCAGCTCCAGCTGTTTGACCCTTCTTCTTATAGACTGAAATAAAAAAGAAAAACAAATGAGAAACGCAGCTTTATTACCACATAAGACATAATACAATTATTTGTTAATGTACAATAAATGTGTAGAATAATGCTATAAGTTAATAACATGTATAGAAAGTTACCAGAACATTCTAAGAGTTCACAAGAAGATAGAGAGATTCAAATAAAATAAACCATAGTGCTGTCAATAAGATTTGAATTATAATTTTTTTCCATAGTATGACTTGCATGATTTTATTTTCAAACAATTTAACTCTCGGATAGTGAGAGACTTGGTTCTCTTTAACCAGTAAATCTGTAAAAATTTAATTCTTATAGCAACTAACAAAATACAAATGGCAACCTGTCAGATTAAAAGTAATTCAAGGCCCCTATATTAGCGTGAAAAAGACGTAAAACTCACCTGAAAGAAACTCAATGAGCTGATCCTCCCAAAATTTATAACTATCGTACCCTGTTCCCTTGTACCATATAAGAGTACTACGCACATCTGGTGGCAGAGGCCTAAAGCCCAATCCTGGGCTGTTACCAATCAGACTGTACTCCTGCTGCAACCGTGGTACTCGAGGATTAATGAAGTGTTGGAGGAATGTTGTCATACAAACGGCAAATAGAGCTATGAGTACTGCATAGAAAATCAGGTGGAAAATGAAGAGTTTTCCTGTGGACAATAATTTGTTTAAATTTTGATATATGTGATTTATAATGTATACACATACTCATATATATCACTTAATGACCTGGTGAACTTCATATCACCTAAGAACAAGTGAGTATTGGTCATTGGTGCGACACTAGCTAGTGCTTGTATTTATTTTCGCGCAAGTTTTTTCATTTTGCGATAACTCCTAAGATTTTCATTTAAATAATATGGTGAAAATAATTATCATAATGTGCATATATCTCTTTGAGTAAACAGGTGAAGGAAAACATTGTGAGGAAACCTGTACATCTTAGAATTTATAAAAAGAAATCCTAAGGTGTGTGAAGTCCGCCAACCTGCACTTGGCCAAAGAGGCAGACTACGACCCTAACCCTCTCAATATGAAAGGAGACCCATATTCCAACAGCAGAATGATAAATGGGTTGATTATTATTTTTTTAATACAATATGTGCAGTTTAAATGAGATTGTTATCTAGTTGCTGGAATAGAATTTTATGTTAAATATTGACTAAAACAATATATATGTT
>DWJK01003870.1:0-12608 GCA_018248815.1 Croniades pieria auraria
GAACCGATAGCCGCTGGAGCAGACGTGTTCTGGAGTGGAGACCGCGACTTGGCAAACGTAGCGTGGGACGCCCTCCAACTAGGTGGAGTGACGATATACGCAAAGTGGCTGGCAGACTTGCTATTTACGATTTGAACGTACATCTTGAAAAAAAGACTGCTGTAATTTAAAATCAATTTAAGAACAAATTTTACATAGTTACATAGGTACTTGGCTTTCTGATGAGACTCCGAATATCGACAAGCAATCCATCTGATACCAAGAGCTTTCAGTAAACAAACTGTTTCAAGTCCTGGTGGCGCTGAATCTGAGGTGTAAACGCATACCTACAATTCCTAACGACTAAGTTTGAAAAATCACATCTTAACATGCCTGCTTCACTCAAACACAAACAAATTTATTATTGTTGTCACCTTCCAACATTCACGCAATCTGCTGTCAATGCACTCTTATCTTTAACATTCGTTCTGTGAAAAAGTTGTTTATGTCGATTATAATGCACATATTTACGGGTATATTCTTATATGATAAGTATTGATAATAACAAGTTATTATTACGTTTGAAAATGTACTTAGGTATGTTATGTGTGACATTGATTGCCTAAACGAAACTAAATTAGCATCAATTGATTTTTATTATTTCGTCGCGCATGAACGATCGTTAACTGGACTTTATCATACAGTTCGCTGAGTTTTAAAAACTTTTCGATGAGTTTTGATAACCCCGCAAGAGTTTGCTATGACTACAGCAATAATGTCAGAAACGACTTGTTGATAACTTATGACATGAAGTTTAGTAGTCTGTGAATGAAACGGTTGTAAAAATCACAGAAGATTGTTTGCTGAATATCGTTCTCTGTTCCATGATTTGTTTTTGGATCCTATTTTCACTCACTGAAGGACTTTAAAGCGCTCCGTTAACCAAACTGACCACGTTGGACAATAATTAGACTTTTAAATGTGCCTATGCTTATCGTATAGATGACATGTATTTTCTATGTAGTTTTCCTTATGTCTAACTGAATACTCATTTCGGCTTCTCATTAATATTTTTGCACTAACTCTACTACTATTGAGTATGATAACATTAAATAAATATTTGCAGTGCACCAGGCGCTAATGCTATGAGCGCATGTGAGCTGACCTGCGGACTGACCCTCGCTCTAGCGAGACACGTGGTCCCAGCTTCGGTAGCCCTTAAGGCGGGGAGGTGGGAACGAACGCAGCACACTGGAACTGAACTCAACGGGAAGACACTGGCCATTCTTGGACTCGGCAGAGTTGGAAAAGAAGTCGCTGTTCGGATGCACGCTTTTGGGATGAAGGTAAATGGATTTAAGGTCGTATCATGGCAGAACATGTAGGTACATTACTTGAGTCATTACAATACATGATGTGGGTTAATAAAACACGCTGTTTTTCTACATACATTTGGAATACGTGTACCTACATACAATTAAGTGCCGCTGCGTTGTACAACATAACATATTGACTGTTTTGTAAGCATTTTCCTCGTAACCGTTCCTTCGCATTACCGCCTACTTAATTTCTTGGATGTCAATTACATAACAAGTGACAAGTGAAGTAGCATTATGTTTAGTATCTACATCTACGCTACACATCCTGTACCCGGCCAGAACTGAATCAACCAGTTATGTTCAGGATAGTACCCGTCTACTCATAAATTAGGAAGTTTTCGCACGTGTTTGAGGCAAAGTAGGGATTTCGTCGCATTTTTGGATAAGGTATATTTAATTTTGTCTTTTATTTGCAGATTGTTGGATTTGACCCGTTTGTAACAGCTGAACAATGCAAGCAATTTCATACTACCAAAATGGAACTGGATCAAATTTGGCCGGTGGCAGACTACATCACGTTACACACGCCTTTAATAGAATCAACGCGCAGTAAGTACATATTTTTTTTTCCATCGAGATTGACCACTTCACTCCGTTAATTCACTAAAAGATTTTAGCGGGTGCAAGGTGGATACTGAGTTTAACAATATTCGGTTTTATATTAAAGAGAACAAATAGGAATAACAATTACTGAAGTAATTTGTATGTGTTTATCATATTATTTTGTCACAGTCCGTGTGTTTCCTTGAAAGTTGATAAATTTGTACGTTAAAAATTGACTATTTTTACCTTATAATAATTAAATAATAGACTCGGTAGTGATACATATTTGAGACTTTTTCGTTCTTTTTTAAATATACGAAAAGAGAACAGGTATATAAGAATACAATTAACAATGCGGTCAATTTTGCGATAAAAGTCGTTTTAGAAATATCATGTGATTGTTTATTTTATTAGTACAGCCCATAAAAATATTTATCAACAGAGATGTCAACAAGGGCGTTATTATCTTATCGGCTCGCGGTCGGCTACGTATCTTCAGTTTTTGTATAATACACGTGTTTTTAATTCAACCTACCTATATTTGAAATTGTTTTTGTCCCAAAGATATCAATAGTGATAGCGAGTGTTTTATTCGAGTGTAAATAGACTAACGTTGTTTTTGTGTTCCAATATTCTTTTAAATTTTTTTTGTTTATCACTACGTGTTACATTTTTATTACTATATGGCGCTACGTCTTGCGTTCAGTTTCAAAAATGTTCGATTACAGTATAGAATAATTAATGAATAAACGTTTTAAATTTGCAGATTTCATAAACGCGACCTCATTGAAACAATGTAAGATGGGCGTGAAGATCATAAATGTGGGTCGAGGTGGACTTATCAATGAACGCGACTTGTTCGACGCACTCAACGCCGGACAGGTAACTAATACTATTTTTATTATTTCTTAACGCCAGGTCCCCTACTAAGTAGGCAGAGAGCACCGAGTGCCAAATTTCTTTATTCTTACAGATCTGCCATGCTTCTCACACAATCATCACTCTATGTAATTATATTATTATCTCACTATATTAACTAACTTAACATGGTGATAAGGCTTAAATATACAGTCCACTTTTTTCACTGCCATTATCACCCAGTACAAGTCAAAGGACAAGGAGAGGTCTCCTACAAAACCGGCAACGTGTTGGCCACTCCTCGGGTGTTGCATGTTCGTAGGCGACTGTACCATCAACTGACGTACTTGTTTGCCAGATCGAAATAAAATAAAATAGATGGTGCTGTTGTAGCTAAGGCGTAGGTTGTAGGCGTGAGTTAATAACATGCCATTGACCGAGATCAAATATTCAAAGAATTGGACAACGGTATCTGAAGCCTTTTAAAAAAACGTTTCTTAGAAAAATACTGTTTGCAATGAAGTCATAATAATATGATCTTATTACATATTTGTTTGTAGATGTGAAATGACTTAACTTCAACAGTATGACAGACATTGTTGATTCCACTTACGACTTGTCGCATTCTAAGTCGCACCAAATCAATATTGACCAGTAGCTTGGCGGTCAAATTGGTTTCGAAAAGAGTAGTTGCAAATTCTGTATCTCGTTTTCAATGCATCTGGCTCATGGTTAAACGTCTCTCTGCTAAAGATTTTGCATATTTACCTCCTGTATTTTATTACCATAAATCAAAATCACGATTAGGTATGGCATATAATAGTATGCACAATATTTTATTATTCTGTTTCGACATAATTTAAACTTTAAATAACCAAATTACTTATACCTAATATGAAATCTTTGATGCAGGGTACCATTTTTGTTTCGATGATGTATGAAACATTTTAGAATCCTAAGTATCATAATTAAGAACATATTATGTATTGTAATCTGTTTCAATGTTTAAGTTACTGTAACTTCGTTGCAATAATTCCGGTATCGCTAAACTTTTCTTTCTAATACTCCAACGCATAAAGATTTTTCTACATATAATTTATGTTTTTTCTCTGGAGTGTTCTCAGTTACCAATGATTGATCTTTACAATATATTTAAGCGTTATCATATTTGATATGTTTATAAACTTTGTGTAATAGGTTGGCGGAGCTGCCTTAGACGTGTTCGAGCAGGAGCCCCCGACGGACCCTTTGACCCTGGAGATCATCCAGCACCCAGCTGTGATTGCCACTCCTCATCTAGGTACGAGATCTTAACTGTCATAGTTAATACAGCTCGCCTTAGAAACAGAATTCCAAGAGTTAAAACATTGTGATTATAAAAATTTATATTCTTTAATTTGAAAGAACGTACTCACGATTCCATCAAAAGTAAGCCTTTGAATATTAAACTGGAATTATTGATACGAACACCTTTTGCATAACAGTCATTTTGGACGTAACCAGATGTAACGAATCTTTGGAGTGAAACATTCGATGTGTTTTTTTTTCTATTTTGATGTTAATATAGTTGTTTAGATTTAATAATTACATTAATATTATTCAATTACAGGTGCATCCACAAAAGAAGCTCAAGTTCGAGTTGGACAAGAAATCGCGGAACAATTCGTGAATTTGTTCAAACCCGGCACATACGCGACTCCTCTCGCGGAAGTGACTCGCATTTTAAACAAGTAAATCTATCCTCCCGTCTCCAAGCAGGTTTCTATTTAATACAATTATAGGCAAAACAACCAATTACAACTTTTGAAGTATACGTGCTTTATCCAAATGTTTATGTCACTATACGTTTTTGCTCAAAAATATTGACAGTCTTTTGAAAGCATTCCGAAAACAAGCGCTTGGCGAAGTTTCTTACACTGTTTTTCATATATATATTTTTATATCTTAATTTTTTCTTGCATTGAATAAATATTTCTTTGCATCTATTTTTAAGCTTTTCGTTTCGTTTCGTGTTTCGCTTTAAATAAAAAGATATCTAAACATTTTATCTGTTTCTTATTGTCCAGACATTTAATTTTAATTTTTAAATTAATTATAAAAAATGTAATACTCGTATTGGCGAAATTCAGTACGCGATGTACAAACGCCAACAGCCGCATGTTTTGTAATATAAGAATATATGTATAAGTATTGTAATGTGCATTATTTTATGAGGTTTACATGTCAAATTATTTTGTACCAACGCTGTGCAATAACTATAACTATGTATGTGAATCGCAATCACGCGTCGCCAATTATATATTAGCCATTTACCTACTTACCTACCGAGAATTATTTTTGTAACCGCGCATTATTACAGAATACGTGATAATGTTTTTCTATATTAATGTTCTTCGAAATGATTGTTTTTGCACATATCTGGAGAATGTGCAGCGTTCGCACGCGTAGGCAGTATAGGCCATACTCGATACCAACTAAAGAAAATGTCTATCAGCTGATACCAAGTAGGTACAATAAAATGTTAGCACTTTAAATTCTATTACCTAAGTGTAATAAATATTTCAGGGTTAATGCATAGCTGTACTCGTATAAGCTAAAAACAGAATATGCTTCATTGTTATTGCACCTATAGCTGACGTTAATATCTATACATATGAATAAAATTAATGTGTTTGTTTGTATTATGAAAATGATACCTTATGAGTCCTTGTGAAAGTATATTTCGCGGGACGTTAAGCACTTCGCACATATTTCTTACTATCTTTATTGTTAAATAGCCATATAAGTGTATTTTTTAGCGGTAATTACATTTATTCATCGAACTATCCAATTATATATGTACTAGCTTCGCTGGTCGAGTGGTTGCAGGCGCGACTGTCGATCCGGAGGTCCTGGGTTCAAGGCCCAGGCCGGGTGCTATTAGATTTTTCTAATTTGGAATTTCTAGTAGTGACCCGGAATCGGCAATTGTACCCAATGTATGGCAATAGGCTCACCACCTATTCCAAGGGACTGACACGTAACTAGTGAAACGTGGGAGTGTACTACACTCTAGGCCTACCCTTTCGGGGATTACAGGCGTGATTCCACGTTTATTTTTACATTAAAACACTTATAATCTGCTAGACTGCACTGTACTTGACTGGTGAGTAATAAACTTCTGCGTTTTAGTTATCCACCACTAAGCAAGCTCATTAACACTTTACCAATACAATCATCATCATCATCAGCCTATCTCAGTCCACTGCTGGACATATAAAGAATACTAATAATAATAATAAAATATCAATACAAGAGAAACATTATCTCATCATAAAAGTTGAAATAGCCGCTGTAGACTGTCAGCAATATTTATAGTTGAGTATCAAAAACACTGGCTTTAAAACGAGTGCAATGGAACTGAGTCACCCATGGTGTCGAGGGATGCGTTTAACTGACGTTCTTGTTGGTTATGGTTAGATGTCCATTAGTACACACCACCGATAGTCTTAAGAGCGAGTTCCACATCTCCGACAGACGGGACCATTAACCCATATTTTACAAATTCGAACTGGTCTAGCATGGTGGCTGCTACAGGAATTCCAGTTCCGGGTTGCGTTCCGCGCCCGACATTGGGACATAATAAAACTTGAAGTAATAGCAAGTAATAATATTATTGTATAATTTATTGTTTGTCCAAAATAAATATTTTTCAGGAATATTACTATTCATTTAAATGATAACGTACGGAAGGAAAGTTTAGTGCTAGCCTGATCGATATATCTGTTTGGGTTGACTGCTAATGTACAATATTTACTTGTCATATACGAGTATATAATGGAATAATTCAATGGTTGTAATGTGAATGTGACTTTTATTTGATGCCTTATGGACCCTTCAGGGTTCAACAGAAACGGAACCTTACTGAATAAATGGGCGAGTGAAAATATCAATGTACATTAAAAATTATTTATTAAAAATTACTTAGAAATATATAATTTACAAATAGTAGGTATAAAATCATATCTAATTCAACTGATGGGCCCGGAAATGGCAGTATCACTGAGGGTTGAAGGAGGGGACGAGGTAAGGAAGGGTTAAATGAATACAGTAAGGTTGAGTAGTGAATAACTAGTTGGCGCTTCCTCGCCTGAACGTCCTGGCGGACCTGGCTGAAGGGGCGGCGTCGTTCTGCTCCTCTGGCTCTGGTTCTTGCACCGACCGAACCGATGCTATTGTAAAACAGATATATTAATTAGATCAAATATATTATTAGTGACTAATGCATAGTAAGACACAGGCCTTACATTTGTGTAAAGATACATCGACAGTGAAAAATGTCAGGCGGTTTGTGGCGCGATGCATCCACCAGTGCTAATAAACCGGTTTGTGTAACATTTCATTATAAATTATAAAGTACCAGTGATACCAGTGCTATTGAGACACACATACACATAGAAATGCACATATGTATGATGACCTATTTCGAGTAGCAGAAACCTGCTCAACAGTCAGTCATGGAAGATTTTGATTCAAATACAAATTTTAAAAAGAAGTAAGCGTACTAGTGAGTTCAAATCCTCACCGACAGAATTGTCATAAGATGCTTAATTAACACAGAGATTAAAAAATGATCGGTAATTCGCTATATTTTAAGGAAAGAGTTATTCTGAAAAGTAAACCTTTGCTAATAGTAAATATATATATGTAAATTTAAAGATAAACAAAATGTATGTAATCATACCATACAAGAAGAAAAAAACGAATGGTATGTACGTAACATCATGCCTGTAATACTCGAAAGGTAGGCAGAAGAGTGTAGTACGCTCTCACGTTTCACCCGTTACGTTTTACGTCCCATGGAATAGGTGGGGAGTCTGTTAACCGAATGGTGTAAATGCCGCTATTTATGACTTACCAAACTTTTTTATCATTGACAAGTATGTCGAAGTACGAGAAATTTTGATGTAAAATAAAAAAAAATCGGGAACTGGATGAACTGACTCATCTCGCAGTCACCTTGGTTAAATTAATTGTCTTTAATTAATAGAACTTCAAAATGAATTGTCTTTTATTTCCCTCGAAATATGTTACAGGGTGGAATCCTTTACAAATTAATAACAATTAAGACGTAATAAACTAGCATGAACTAGCATACGAGTAAACGAGTAATACTAAACTAGAATAACAGTATTTTTATTACTAGGTATCAGCAGTTACTTATTTCTCCATATAGAATGGATTATAAATATTTTATTTGTAACTGCCAGTCGAATAATGAACAAATTTAGTCCAATAAGTGCTCCTTATATTGAAAACATACGTAGAACCAATTGTTATCCACTTACTAATTCGCATGGAAACCAACATCATCCCTTATTTTCTCCTTTTGAGGCTTGATGAAAAAAAAATCTCAGCAACATGAATCTAATCCCAGGGCATAAAATATTTACAGGTGAAATATAAACAAATTTCCTACAGCGGTTTTAATGTAAAAATTAACGGATCTACCAATGAGTCAATTTATATGATAAAATATTAAAAGCTTGCACAAAGAACAAGAAATAAATTAATAATTGGTCTTAAATTAAAAATTAAGATTTCACTTCGTTCATTTCATGCGCAATGTAATGTACCTATAACTATGATGTCAATAATGCTCGAGCCTTCGAAGCCAACCTTGCGCGAAGGAGTGCCCCCGGACAACCATTTCCTAGTGCCTTGAATGTTATTCTATACCATAAGAGTGGTAGCCTTGATTTCGTGCAAATGTCACAGTATCCAGTAACGAGAGTAAGTTCAAGATATCCGTTAGACCATTCCTTTAATGCACATAAATTAATCAGGGTTCGGTATTTAGTTCAATATTTGTATTCAATTAACCAGGAATACGAGCCGGTTTTTCAATAAACGCATTTATCATAATTCGCAGTGTGGAAGAGGCAAATGAAATAAATCGTGAAGTAATCGAGAAATATGAAGTAATTATATATAAGAAAAAATAAAAGGACGAAGGATTACAATGTGTCACAATTTTCATTTGTCATCTCCATAATTCGATACAGCGAAATAAGACATATTTATTTCAAATTTAGGTGACATCAAGTCGAAAAACCGTTGAGTTCATATCGAGCATATAACGATCAGCTGCCGATAATATAATTCTGACACTAGTTACGTGTCGCAGTCGCGAGTCGTTTAGTTCGCAAGCGTACCTTAAGTCAGAGCTGGTTTGTTGAGAGTGGAACATGCAACATTGTGAAAGGTGCCTATTATTACAAGAATTTGTATTGGAGGTCGCACTGTTATGCTTTGCGTCACTATGACTTGCGTATGTCCACCGCAATTTATAATGTCTATTGTCTTTGGTAACGTCTCTGACGCTATGTGGCCTAGAGGAAAAGAAATGGGAGATTACACCCCTGTCTATTATTACTATAGTGGATACTGTGTATTTTTATTCATTAATTTCTAGTGACTGCTAAAGAGGAATATTTATACAGATATTGATAGTAAATAGCAGTTATTGTGTAAATTATCCGCATCCTCATCGCCGATACTCAGCGAAAGTTGGTTTTTATGTGTTCTTTAGAAAGGAAATTTTTATTAGGGTTAATCGGATCATAGGAAAGCAAAAAAAATTACAAATTACTGGATATTTTCCCGTTTTATCCTTGCTTGGCGGTTCAATATAAGCTCACCGCTATTCCATGGTGGTACGTATAATATCCCAATTGAACCGTGGAAATGGACTACACTAATGTGCCTACTTCTTCGGGAAATACAGATGTGATGTTATTTTTTTAATGTTGCAATATCGAACGTGCTCAACATCGAACCAATACATTCATACGTTCCTAATAAATCACACCAACTTTGGATGAGATTTTTATTTTGAGATTCTCTAATATACCTACTATACTCGTATCAGTGCCTTCTATGCTGAAATCACACCACTCAAGGGATATATACATAGATACAGCTAGTTAATGTCGTATACTATAGCGTCATTTTAGTCACTCGAAGAAAATATTTCAAAACATTAATTTCCATGTATGTATATTAAGTTTCTCTCTCGTAGATTCTTAGTCATAATGTAATATTAAAATATCTAGTCGGTATGCAAATATATGTTGTGTATTTTAATAGGAAATCTAATCATTTCAACACTCTTACACATTCTTACACATCAATATAATTAGCCCAACTGTCTGTGTCTCTACGAGACATGAGTTCTCTAAGCAGATTTATGCAGCACATTTTTATGTTCTTGCACTTGGATAGGTACTTATCAGTGATCCTTGCCAGATAGAATAATAATAGTCGACCCATTTATCATTCCACTGTTGAAATATGGGTCTCCTCACATATTGAGAGGGTTAAGGCCATTGTCTGCCACGCTGGCCAAGCGCGGGTTAGCGGACTTCACACACCTAAGATTTTTTTTTTTTTTATAATTTCTAAGGTGTGCAGGTTTCCTCCCGATGTTTTCCTTCACCGTTAGCAAGTGATATTTAAATTTAAAATGCACTTTTTTAAAGAGGTGCGCACCATGGATTTGAACCAAACACCTCCGGAGTGAGAAGCTGAATTCCTAACCACTAGGCTATCACTGCTGCCAGATAGACTTCATTCTTTTTTGCAGTTACATATAGTCGCAATATGAAGTTCACATCTAGTGATTCTATCCGTTCACAATGACTACACTCATTGTTTATCCTTCGTAGCAAATACTAAGACTTACGTCTACCTCCGAAACGTCCTCTGCTAGGTTTGGAAGGGGCGGGCGCATCCTCTGGGTTGGTCTCGCGAGTGGTCGTGTTGAATCGTTTTTTACCTGTACCTGCTAAGAAAAACATATATTTCTTATGGATTGCTGAGGAAATCATGTACCCTAAGTATTCGTAACTAAAACAGGAGAGAACGAGAAAAATTTTATGCGCTGGTATGCGTGGTACATGTTGCACGCGAGACTATAATATTTTCCTATTAATGGTCAATCGATAATGGAGTCTTTTATATGTTTATTAGAACAAATGAAAAGCTTTCGTTATTTTAGTCCGTCGGAATGATATTTTATTGATATCAATTAATATCTGCTTATTAAAAATATAGCTTTTCTATTTAATAACATAGGAAGTGAAAATAGAAAATCAGTGGAGATTTTATCACTATTTAAGGGGAAATTATTGAAAATGTGGAAATGTTTGTATACATAGAATTTGGTTGTTTAAAAAGTTCTATATTCCGTCCCACAGCGCGGTAAGTACAACACTGTCCTTAATATCGATAACAAGGCATGGTCGAATTGCGCTGCGTGACCAGCGACAACTTTTTTATATTTCTCATTAAGTGGCTTTCCAAAATAATAAAAAAAATACAAATCGTTGTTTGTAATTTTACACAACAACCTCGCAATTGCCGTATACCGTCTGCATCAAGGCTATCGGCTTGAAACTGGCGTCTCTCCTCAGTTAATACGGCATCGATACCTCTTGTAGAGTTATATATTCAGAGCCATAACTAAGAAAAAAAATTTAAACAGATTCGTGCTTACGGTCTAGGTTTAGTGGTTGAGTTGCATTGCAACATAAGATTGAATAAACGCTTTCTCTTAACGCTCTATTATTTGTAGACTTACTGTAGCTGGACTTTGTTGTGGCTTCCCCTGATGGCTCTTGTTGAGGTTGTGGTGCAACGGGACCTCCGTGAAGCTTGGCTGGAGAAAAGAACGAGATACTTGCATTCTGCATACTACAAATTATCTAGGAATATATAATATATACCTAATAATAATTTGTGAAACGATTTTGTAAGTTTTTAAATGATAATTAATTTACGTAAGAATGCAGAAAATGATAATTAACATCAGGAAATCTGCGAGCATTAGAGTACACCATCATGTTGTCAATGTATGTCGATCTCTCAGCGCGTCAGAGTATGGCCTCAAACCTTCTTAGTCTGATAGTAGACCCGTGTTCAATAGTGGAAAGATGAAAAGGTTGACAATGAATGAAATTAGAACATTGTTTTTATTATCTTTGGTAAGAATATTGCTTCGACTCTTAAAACTTGAATTCAATTGCACGAATTAGGAGCGTGGGTTGTCTAGGCTACAAACTTCGACGTCTTCGGCTAGTCCATACTCATATTTTGATCAACATAGAAGTATACCAAGTCGCTATTGTTATAAATTATTCGGATTGCAAAACTGCAGAGTTGCACAAACGAGTGAACTTGGTCGCCTACGGCATGCGTAATGAAACACGCCCGACGATATGTAAAATAACGAATTTATATTCATTTCAATCTTATGTAAATCGTATGAAAGGCGTGGGATGGAACCGCCCGGCTTTCGTTTATATTTTTTTTTAAGATATTTTCTAACGATTCATGTACTGTATGCTTTTTTAAAGGGGAACTGTTTGGAACTTTATACGTATTTATTGCAGTGTAATTCGAATATCACATTGTTGTCCAAAACACCTTGAATATGTATGTATTAGCTGCCACTATACGCGTGTGTAAAGCGCGATACTATTACTATTGTTATTTTGCAACAGAAATTGATATGCCAACGTTATCTATCTATTACAGCAGAACAAACGCTATGCTTGTTAAGAGATGATTGCAACCTATTAACACGCGACCGTAACTAGAAGGAAGTTTATTAACTTGAATGAAATGGAAGGCAACAAATATTTGTGTGTATCATTTTGCGCGGCCGTGCTCACCCCATCTATTAAACTGAACAATGCAATGTTCAGTTGTGTTGGGTAACAATTAGTTACGATATTTCCTCGGTCGAATGCTACACGTGGGTGGGACTCGAATGACTTTGAATTGCGAAAAGAATTACCCTCTGCAGCT
>DWJK01003871.1:0-12601 GCA_018248815.1 Croniades pieria auraria
AAACCCGGGTTAGGTGCTATTGGATTTTTCTCATTTAGAATTCCTAGTAGTGACTCGAAGTCTGGATGTATGCCTAGTGTATGACAATAGGCTCACCACCTATTCCATGGGACATAAATGTAACTGGTGAAACATGGGAGTGTACTACACTCCTCCGCCTACTTCTTCGGAGATTACAGGAGTGGTGTTACGTTTTTTTACATGGATATTTTTTGCTTTTCTACAGAACAATTAGTTCTGTGCATCACACAAATACTTGTCCTGAGTGGGAAACAAAGCCACAAACTCTTGTTCAGCAGTCAGGTTCACTAACCACCGGAACCAAGGACCAGTGATCAGCTGAAAGGATAACCTCCAGCACCCTTCACCAATTGTTAGTTAAAAAAGCATGATCTGTTTTATAAAGATAACTTACTGATTAGGTGTTTTACATTCTTGCCTCTATTTCGTTGTTGAAAGCCACTGGTAGCAGATCCATCACAACCATTCCACCACATATAAAATTGAGCTTCAGGAGGCCCATAACTCTCAGGAGGTCCATAGGACACAAATTGTTCTGGGGGTCCAGGTTGGTTGTTATATTGTCTGGGGCCAAAACTTTCTGGAGGCCCAGGCGGTCCAAAATCATGTGGTGGACCATTATTGCTTCGACAATAACCGCCACGGTAGTTTCCATATGCATGTTTGTATCTATTATTATTAACATAGCTACGATCAAAAACCATCACTGTTAAATGCCTTTCTAGATGAACTGTGTCCTATATATCACTGATCTGCATCACTTTTGGGTCTTATCTACATTTGTTTTTACCTAAATATTAAAACTATACTGTACCATTAAAGACATATCATGATGAACCCACCCATATAATGTTAATGTAGTATGATAAATATTTTACTATTAAATGTTTCGTGAGTATTTACACACATAATTAAAAATGTACCGGCTTAACTCATGTACGTTTTTTGGGATGGCCCGACTAGTTTCGGCCCTGTACGAGGTCCTTCCTCATGAGCTCCCGCCGCTTGCAGCGAGGTCGCGACGGAGACAGTCGCCGGGACTATTCGGGCCAACCCAAAATAGTACGTGAGTTAAGCCAATACATATTAAATCATATGATGAATATATAGCAAATAAATAATTCACTGCTTATATAGAGATATGTGCCAATTTTTTTTAAGGTGTTTTAGTACTAACTTTAATGTAATCAAACCATGATAGTGTTTTGTCCAACAATCAAATCTTTAGAAAATATTTATGATAAATAACTCGCAATGAATAAATTGATACTTGATTTTTTTCATTTGTATAAGTTCTGGCAGAACACCACTACTGCTGTAAGTAGTGTTTGTTCTTTGCAGTAAAAAAATCTTATATCCTCTTAGGGTTTTCATTGTATAAGAAATGGTAATCTATAGAGTTCAATATTTATGGTGGATATCACAACATACCTCAACATACATATCACTCACTTGCGACTAGAGCGTAACATGTCAACAACACTATCTTTCAGAAAGCTGTTCATCATCATCATCATTATCATCAGCCTATTCCCGTCCACTGCCGGACATAGGCCTCTCCAATGGTCTTTGTGGTCTGAACACAACGCACTTGTACTAAACCCGAATAAGTCAAAATACATGATTCCTGGCACACATACTCAAGTGCAAAAAATTTACGTGAGGTGTACTAAGGTGACACTGGATGGCACACAGATTCACAGGATAACAGAGGCACGTAACCTTGGGGTCATAATGGACGAAAGACTTCAATTTAAGAAAAATATTATGAATGTTGCTCGTAATTGCTTTGAATTTTGTCACCTTTCGAGGTGCTGCTATAAATGGTACAACCAGTGCACAATCAATGCCGAGCGGACAGATGTCCTATTTCTTCTTTTATTTTTATTTTTATATTTATTTTAGTGTCGGCCCAACTGAAAATCGGTGTCGTATAGCACGACATAAGCCGAGTCTGGTCTGTTTCAAAGGTTTGCTGCAGCACAGACTTCATTTGCAAATGATATCTCTAGATTAATATCTCTGTATTTTATTTGCTGTTTGTGTCTGAACCCTGAATAAATGTTTTTAGTTCTTTCTTTCTTTCTTTCAATGCCACACCACTGAGCTCAATCTTCAGCTCTTCGCATTCAACCACTGCCAGCCACTTTGCATATAGATGAAGGGTGTCCTACGCTATGTTTGCCAAGGCCCGGTCTCCACTCCAAAAAGCTGTACAGAAAGTTTAAAATCATAATTATTCCATGACTAGTAACTAGAGTAGTTATAAATCTTAAAATAATTATGATTTTCAACTTTCTGAACTGTTTTCTGAAAGATAATGCTTTTAACATATTAGACTCTTCTCGCAAATGAGTGATATGGAAGTTAAGTGGGTTCATATATAATGAAATTCCATTTATCGAAGCAGTGGTCCTCATAATATACAGTATATGTCTCATTGATATCTCAGATGCAAATATCCAACACTATAAACAAAACATGAGCTTCAAATACTGTTCTCAACCCAATGTCATGATTTTCTCCAACATAAAATTAGAATATAATATAACTTATAGATTCTGCATATCTTAATTTCTGTTCAATGAAAATGAATAAAAATGCATGCGATGGCGCACAGTGTTGGAGGCCTATGTCCAACAGTGGATTGAAATAGGCCAATGATGATGATGATGATGATGATGATGATGATGATGATGATCATGAAAATGAATAATACCTGTAATATGGCTGTGAATAATTATTTGTTGGATAATCATCCCATCTGTAATTTCCTTCATAATTGTATTCATCAGTCATTCTATTGTTCATGTTCATTATGAAAACTAGCTAGAAACAACTGAAACGAAAACAATTTATAGGAGTTATGGTGTACATTAATTTACTTCAGTAGTTTTTAATAATGATTACCTGGACATATAGATAATTATTTCGGAACAACTATTTGTAAAAAATTTACAGATACTTACAAAAATATATTGCCACTTTTTTAAAGATCGCCCGACAAGAATTGTGTTAGCATTGAACACCATACACTGTTTATATCGACAAGCTATCTGTATAATTATATAGTAAACAGACTAATAAACAAGGCTTTAGATTGAATGCAACTATCGAATTGAAATAATTTCGTTTTGCGTGGGTATAATAAAATAAACTATTTAAGACAGTGAAAAACCAATTAATTATATTAATAAATTCTATCCAATTCAATTACCTAAAAACCAAAACGTCAGAGAGACAAACGTTCTCATTTCACACGTCACGAGTCCTGTTTATCAGTAAAAATCTTTGTTATGTTTATTTGTCCTTAAAATTTTTTGTGACATTTTCTGGAATGATCAAAGTACTGTTTCGCATGATAATAAAACTTTATTTTTAATGATATTTTAATAATGGTCAACGTGTGAAAAACAGTCGACGTGCAACAGGCGAATATAGTGTTAATAAAATTATTCAGGAATGACTTTTTATTCGTGCCTTGAAATCGATTCCGTATCTTGTCCTATTGATTTCAATAACTGTGAAATGTATTATTTGTGATTTTTAAAAAATATTATTTATTCCAATACTATATATTTAATCTGTAAAGTCAAATAATACATATTGTTCTGGATGTCTGTATTTTTAGGTTAGCAAGTGTAACTCTTTAATGTTATAATTGTAAACATCTCATTCTTCTTATAAAAAATAAATTTTTACATCAAATACGATATTTGCATTATTAAATTTTTAGGGCGAGTCAAATGAAAATGAGTCTTTCCAAAGGAAATGTTAAGAGGACGAGACCGCAAAAACATCAAAACAAAAGTGCCTTTAAGAATGACTTACACGACACAAGTAAGAAAACCAAAATTATCAAATCTCTACAAGTTTCTGGGGTTTGTATACGCTGTAAAGAGATAATAGAGTGGAAAATAAAATACAAGAAGTATAAACCATTAACTGCCCCAGCTAAGTGTGTTGCTTGTGAGCAGAAAACAGTTAAACATGCGTATCACGTGCTGTGTGCAAACTGTTCTATGGAAAAGGCAGTTTGTGCAAAATGTCACAAACCCTTCTGTAAAAGTGATCGTGTAAGTTTTTTTAAATTATATTACAGTAGGACGCGCTCCAGCTAAACGGAGTGATGATATACGGATAAGTGGCTGGGATTGGCGTTCTGTTGGAGAAACTTATGTCCAACATTGGACTGGACTAGGCTGATGATGATTTAATAAATGTGCAGATGAGAAAGACCTATTCACCTCTGCCTTGAGTAAACCTAGGTCCAAGTAGATTTCTTTATCTATATAAAGATTTCGAGATGGAGCATCCAATTTGTAACTGGCTTATTAAACCATATTTATCTTGTAAAACATGATGACAACAGATATTAGACCTTACAATGTGAATTGGCGCAACCAGTAGTCGATATCTGTTGATCCCACTGAGGTCATATGTTGAAATATCTTCTTGTCCTATCACAAACATAACCATGAAGTTATGTTCATATATGCATAATTCAAGGTTGTAGGAAATGATGTAGGCACTAATGTGATATAATTAGTACATATAATGATAATGACATATTTGTGTTAGAAAGTGTTTTTACATAATTTTTAATGATATCTTATTGGAAGCATTTTCTGTGTTTGTGCACTAAATTTGCTATAATATACAAAGTATGTCATCATGGTCATCATCATTATCAGCCTTTTTCTGTCCACTGCTGGATATAGGCCTCTCCAATAGCACACCACTGAGTTTGATCTTCTGCTTGTTGCACAAAGTATTTAGAACCCCATATATATAATTTTCTATTTTATTTTTCAGAAAAGTGAAATAGATAAATTAAACGATAATAATGAAAGTGAAATACAAGAACAACTCAAAGGGTTACCAGAGCGCAGACGAAGGACCATACATCGGTAAGATATTCAGATTACCAATTAGAATTAATATTATTGACAAATCTTATGTCATACGTATGTATATCTGACATGAGTACAATACACAGTACAGATAATTAAATGATGTTTATGGGTTAGCAGCTCTTCATTAGCGCATTAAAAAGTAAACAATAATAATTGACCGATTTGTCATTCCACTGTTGGAATATGGGTCTCAAATTTTTTTCTAAAGTAACATAATTGCTTGCTAGTAAATTACTCTAAAGATAAAGCTGAAGATCGAGCTCAGTGGCATGCTATTGGAGAGGCCTATGTCCAGTGGACAGGAGAAGGCCGATGATGAAATTACTACATTTCTACATTATTTCGGCATTTCTGAATTTGAGTATGGGCTGAGACATTAGTAGTTTTACAATTATTTTATGTATGTTCACAGATACATCAAGAAATTAAAAAGTAACGAGCAGGATGTAAGAATGACAGATATTGAAAAATTAATGGCAGACTGGGATATATTTAATTTAAATGAAGACTTGGATTCTTTGGATAATTCATCAGGTGCTGAATGCTGATATTTACCTATAAATATAAAAGTTATGTATTTGTAAATAAAAAATACAATATTAATTGAAGTTTTATTGACAACATGTTTAGGCAGAACAATATTTTTTTATACAATCTCTCTAATTATCTAATTGTATTAAATAATATTAACAATATAAATGTGCAAATATTACAAATGTTCAAAATCCATTGTCTGTAATTATTTGCAATTATTAAATTATGGCCGATATTTTTACATGATAATAATGATTACCTAAAATTAAATTAAATAAGGCTATTTATATTAATAATATTGTAATGACAATGAATCATCATAGTAGCCCCATTTGTCGCAGCTGGAAAAAAAAAATTATGTGCTATTAAATTGCTAGTTACTGCAAAATTAAATTTTATTACAAAATATTTGAAAATATTTTACCGCTTCATAATAATTAACTAAAAGGGATCAATTCTACAATGTTGATACATAAAATAAATTTTGAATAATATAATGTACATCTTAGTTTCCTTTAAATTTCATGCATTAATATTTTGTTCAGACCTTTTTAATCGGTCAAGTGTCATTATAAGGTTGAATAAGATCTAATAATATAGATTTTTAATAAAGTGAAGAGAGCAAAGGACTAGGCAAGCAGTCACAAGTAGCTTATTTCATACATAGGTATATGTAACTGATCTCAAACACAATAGTATGAATAGGACTTAGGGTAAGTCCCCCCAGATAGCACATATTAAGACAGAGCAACGGTAAGAGGGTGTATACTAATACAATTAGTATGAGTGCAGTTTAAGTTAGTATCTGCTCTATTCAAAATCGATTACCAAAGTTGATTTGGTATTCCTAAGAATAGGGCCAGAAATCACACCCTTCAGACCTTTATACTTTAAACATCAAACATCTTAATAGATATCTTCTCAATCAATATTATTAAATTTCTTTATATACAACATTTTAGATTATCATGTCTTAATTCTCATGTGCTTAACATGTAAGTGTTAATTATTATGTTGTATTATTTGAAAAGGTTTCCCATAAGTAATGTCTGTGTGCTGATACTTACAAATCCTTGTCTTTCCTTCTCTTTTTGTAAAACGACATCTGTCTGTGAATCACTGAATTTAACAACTGCTGACAATACTTTGGCCAGGGTGAGGGAGTGTGTGCCCGAGCCAGTGAGGTATTCATAAAGAATGTTTCTCAAATACTCTAATTCTGTATTTTCTTGTAAAGAATGTAAATGTCTCAAGCTTACTAGAGCTTCGTCTAGCCTTCTTTCTAATTTTTCATTACATAATCGAAGTTTTTCATTGTTTGCTTGCACTTGGTGCATATTGTTATCTACCGATAGGTTCATTTGTTCAACATCATCCAACCTTTTTTCCAATTTAGTCTTCTCAGTCATTAAGCTATTGTATTTATCTTTAACAGTCTGTAATTCTTGCTCTGTATCAATATTATTATTACTTTGCAAAGACTTGTTTGTTGTGTGAATATTGTAAGATTGGGATTGTAACTGATCCTTAAGTTCTAAATTTTCTTCCACAAGTATCGTGTTTTCTCTAATCAAATTATCAATTTTTTCCTTACCTAGCTGTAATTCAGCTTTTAATTCTTCTATATCATTGTATAAAGCTTCATTTTTTTCAGGTACGTTTTCGCCGGATGCAAAATATTCTCTTAATTTGTCATTTAAAATGCTATTTTCTTTTGATATTTTGGCTAAATATATTTGCAATCCTTCTACATCAGACTGGAAACGCCTGTTTTCTTCTTTAAGTACTTCATATTCATTTAATAAAGCTTGATACTTATGTTCAATATCACAAACTGTTGATGATTTGTTACAATTTTCATCACCACTTTGATGCTGAATATTATTTACCATTACATTTTTTTCAATGAATTCATGGACAGCATCAGTAACATCATCTTGCGGTTTTTGTGCCTTTTTCGGTAAATTCATATTTTCATTGGTATTTTCTTTTTCGTGCCGGGTAAAATCTGTTTGCGAATCTTTATCACAAATTGTGGAATGTTGCTGGAGTTGATTTTTTTCTAACTTTTCAATAATTGTGTTTAGATGGTTCTTTTCCTTTTCGATATCCGCATGAGATTTACGTACTTCATTCATTTCGGATTCCAAATTATTAACATTAACGGAGATTTTTTCGGACAGGTTTTTCAATGTTAAATTTTCTTGTGTAAGACTCTGAATATTTTCTTGTAGCTTACTTATACAATTCTTTTTTTCTTCATTCTCATTAACTAGACTTGTGCAATTATTTGATAACACGAGAATTTCTTCCTTTTTATCTTGATGTAAATCTTTTTCACTCTTTAAATCAATAGTTAATTGATGTATAATTTTTTCGCTTTCTGTCAAATTGTATTGCAGATTATTGTTTTCTATTTCTAAATCTTTTATTATGCTACTAGTATTCGAATTATTTGCTTCTTCGCTTTCGGTTTTGCGTTTCAATTCATCCAATTTTGTATTTAATGTACCAATCTCGTTTAATGATGCTTCATGTTGTACTGCAGCATTTTGTATCATTTCCTTACATAAATTTCTTTCTTTATTTAGATCTATATTTAAGGATTTTATAGTATTTTCGCTGTTTTTTAATTCCTCTCGAAGATTCTTATTTTCTGCTTCTAAAGCTGTAAGTTGTTCATCAACATTCAGATAGTGCTGTTCTTCATTTTGCATTCTAAGTTTTAAACTGTTTATTTCCTCTTTTAAAACAGTAATCTCTTCTAACGAATCTTCACGTTGTTTTACAGCATTTTCCGTCTTTTTCTCCATATCCAGGACATTTAACCTATATTCTTCAATCTTAAATTTATAATTATTGTTTTCTTCCTTCAGTTTTTGTATTTCCTTTGTTGTCACTTCATATTTATAACACATGTTTTTTAATTCCTTCTCTATAAGATCATAGTTAACCTTCATTTCATTGTACTTTTCAATATTTTTATCAATTTCTTTCTTAAAAGTTTCATCGAATAATGAAAGCTTATCAGTTACAACAGAAAACACTTCATTATTTACAAAGTTTTTCATTGAGCTAATGTTATCTGAAATCAAATTAATAACTTCGCGTAATTCTTGTACTTTGGCATTCACTGCATAGCACTTTTGTTTCAGAATTTTATTATTTTTAATTTGTTCTTTTAATGCTATATTTTCATTGTTTATTTCAGAATTTATACGTATTAAATTCATGTTTTTAGTTTGTACCAGCTCATAATTTCGCAAAAGTTTTTCAATTTCGGATTGCAGTTTTATTAATTCGTCTCTTTCTTCTTGAATTTCGGTCTCTAAATTTTGGTATTTCGTTTTCCAAATAGAAATTTCCTCTAAGATATTTTTATCCGCTTCTTTTATTTCGTCTTCCCTACTGCAATGCGTTTCTAATTCTTGTTCCAGGTAGTTTATTTGGGAGCTTTTCTTGGCATTTTCTTCAGTTAACAGTGCATTTCTGCTCTCCAGGTAACTATTTCTATCAATCATTGCTAACTTTTCTGCTGTCTCTTGCTTCATTTGCAGTTGCAAACATTTGTATTGTTCGTCTAATTTAGCTTTAGAATTTTCTAAAGTTTGATTTTTTTGCTTTAATTCTTCTAATAGTACTTCCATTTCGTTTATTTTAACTTTTATTATATTGTTTTCGCTAATATTTCTGTTTAGCGTCAACCGCTCCGCCTCAAGTGCAGAGACATTGCTTTTATAATCATCAATCACGATATTCAACGATTGGATCTCTTTTTGAGCTTCAGTCAAACTATCTTTTAAGGATTTGATTTCAGCTTCTTTGCTTTCCAACTCTTTATGGATACTTAGTTTGTTTTCTGCTAAAGATATTGCATATTCCTCTTCCTTTTTCTTCAGTTCTTCAATTTTCTTTTGAAGTTGTAATACATTGTCTTGAGCAGACTGTAAGTTAATTTCTAAAATAGATGTTTCCTTGTTCTTTGTAAATTCATATGTGTTACATTTGTTCTGTAATTCTTCAATGATGTCATTTAATTCCTGAATTTTTTTTTTAGAATCACCAAGATATGAAGAAACTTCTCTGAGTTCATCACATTCTTTGGATTTTGTTTGTAAATCACTAGATAGTATTTGTATTTCAGTAGTCATTTGTGCATTTTTTTCCTTCACCACCTTTAGGGACTCTTTATATTTGTTTAATAATTGTTCCATCTTCTCAAGTTTATTATTTAAAACTAAAATTTCCGCAGTCAATGATTCTTCAGGCGACTCTTTTTTGTCAGTATCATTCAAGTTTATTAATTGCATGTCACTTTCATTTTCAACCTGACTTGTTTTATTTTCTTGATTGTCATGAAGTGATTCAGGGTTATTCTTTAAAAGATCCAGTTTTGTATTTAACGCGTGTATTTTCATATTTTTTTCGTCAATCTCAATTCGCAATGCCCTTTCAAGATGTGCCTAAAAATAAAAAAGTTTTATTTACAGTTTAATTGGATGATATCTTCTTTTATATAGACAAATAGAAAATACTTTTACTTTTGCACTTTGCTCCAACGAACATTGCTCCCTCAATTCTGATATTCGTCGCAACGCTTTATCTTGTGTTTCTACTAAAACATTCTGCAACAAAAAAATCAATATGCCTTTATTCATTTTTACTGGAAGGGCAAACTATAAATATTATTGTATATGACTCTTACTATTACAAATAATTTGTGGTTTGAATTTTGGTCCAGTTACACAGTTCACAACGATGCAGTGCTAGCCTAGTGGTTAACAATTCAGACTCTCGCTCTGTATGTCTAGGTTCAAATCCATGGCGCGCAACTTTTTACAAAAAGTGTTTTTTAAGTCTAAATATCACTTGCTAACGGTGAAGGAAAACCATCTTAAGAAAACTTGCACACCTTAGAATTTATAAAAAAAAAATTCTGAAGTGTGTGAAGTCTGCCAACCCGCACTTGGCCAGTGTGGCAGACTATGCCTTAACCCTCTCAATATTAAAGGAGACCCATGTTCCAACAGGGGAATGATAAATGGGTTGATTATTATTATTTATTACTTTTTTTACACACTGAACATTATAACAAAATATGTTGAACAGAATTAAACTGTTATTTGAACTGCAATATGACTTCATAGGAAATAACAAACACACACAACACTATGTGTCTGTAAAAAACTATAACATTTTCCCCTGATAGCCATATATTATTATATATAAGCACTCCTTTATGGCACTGAAACATACAAAATTCAATTAACAAAGAAGCAAAACCATAATAAATAACTGATGTCATGCCTTAATTAAACATTTTTAGACATAATTCATGAATTGTTTCTAATATGTGATCTTCCAGCAAAACAAATACATTGCCTGAAAACATACCCTCGCTTTAGCATTTTCTCTCTCCAACAGTTTGTAGTGGCGAGCCAGATCCGCATATTGTGTCTTATATTTCTTACAGCGATCTTGAGTGCGCCTGTATGCTGAATACAACTGTTCTTTTGTAACTCTCTCCAGGTTTGCAGTACCACTGGTAAATCCCTTTTCTTCTGCCTCACTGGCAGAAACTTCCATATCTGACTGAAATATGTAAACATAAAAATGTATGCTAGACTACACTAAAGACTACTACTATTATGAGGAAAACATTACAATATCTTGTACTAATAATTATATCTTCGGACATAATTACTCAACCATCTGATCCCATAGTCAGTGTTAAGAGAGTTTGTGTTTTGGTACCCAGACAGCTTTTAACTATATATATACTTATATACATATTTTTACAGACCCAACAAATACTCATGCTCTTATCATGTACACAAATATTCTGTATGGGATCAAACCCACGATTCCTGGCACAACAATCAGACTGACTAACTACTGTGCTAACAGGCCAGTCATCATATCATATTTATCCAAAATCAGCTATTTCATCATAAATTATACATAGTATTGATTATAAGTGACAAATAAACTTAGTATATCAATTTAAATTTAAAAACATTTTAAGGAAAAAATTCTGAAAGTTTTTATCACACACAAATCTCACCTGCAAATGATACATCGATGGGCTTTCATAGCTGGGCAACCGAAAAGATATGTCACTGGCTAATGAACTATTCGATAATCTCCGTTGCCTGTAATTTTCCTGTGAGAGTAATTACATTAAATTATCAATGATCTTTATGTCCTTAGTGAAGTTCTAACAGTGGCTAAGTCAAAAGTGGCAATTTTACAAGAGTGCAACAAACTCTTTACATTTTACTCACGGGGCTCATATCTGCTCTGATTGATTGAATGAATGAATTATTCTTATCATTCTTAGTATAATTGCAACAAAAAGTGTAACCGCCAAAAAATTAGGCACTATTAGAACCTCACTGACATACATATATGTCGTTAATTCTATAATGTAATAATGACACAACATGAGAACACACCTGTATATCTCCAGAAGGGGAGGTGGAGGAGTGTAGTACTCCCAGTTTTCACCATTTTAAGTACCACCACACTTTAAGTAAACTTTATATTGGTGTGCGTGTTATTTGTTAGCATATACTTACATAATTTAAGATAACGGCAAGACGTTTAGTTACGTTATATATAAAGTTATCAGTGTGACAACAAAGTCATTTAACATCAATCTAGTTTTTAACATATTTTCTATAAGTACACATAAAGTACTGTTTGTAAGCTGTATAACTAAATAAGTTATGTATATTTTACTATTCAATGTTTCATGAGTATTCATACACATCATTAAATATGTACCAAGGTCTCCGTCGTGACCTTGCTGCAAACGGCTGCAGCTCATGACGAAGGACCTTGTACAGATCTGAAACTAGTTGGACCATCCCGAAAAACGTACATGAGTTAAGCTGGGACATATTTAATCAAGTAATGTATAATTTTTCATACCATATTTAGGACTCATTTTGAAAAATGTTTCATACTTTTTCATGCTATGGCAAATGGCATGAGTACTTTGTTAAATTTTCAAAGTAAATTGAAAAGTTGGAAACAAATGTAACAAACAATTTTACAGAGATTGAACATATAATCATTATGAATCATATTAATATTATATCAAAAACAGATAATTTTATGCTATGATG
>DWJK01003872.1:0-12601 GCA_018248815.1 Croniades pieria auraria
TGACAGAGAGTAAAAGAAACAATATGGCCGCCACGAGCTGTCAAAATCAACCCGTCCCTATTGTAAAACCCTATATAAAGTTCCATAAAAATGGAAACAACTATTAAAAGTTACAATAAGACGACAAATAAATGTTCGTATATAAATTAAAGTTTTGTTTGAATAGAACAGACACGATACTGTGTATAATTTTTGTAACATTATAACTGTATTGTTCTCCCGCGCTGGAAGGCAATGGGGTTGAGATAATAAAATGATTAAATTGCATTCATTTCATTTTAAACATTTAATTTTTTAGTGTATTGCAAGGGTAAGTAAATATTTATTTTATTTCGAAGGATAAAGTATGAAGTATTTTGAAAAACAATGGACCCACCTACCTGTAGATGTTATAATAATTGTCAAAAAGAGGTAAAACAGCTTTCGATGTTTATTTATTAGAATATTAATTTATAATAATATACATGTTACCTATAAATCTATTACCATTCAAAGTTAGACCCTTTTGTTGGAACCCAACAGTGGAATGATACAAGAGTCGGAAAAAGGTGAACTTAAAAAAATCTCGTCAGTCGCTTTCTATATTCAAACATTACAGAACAATAATTAACTATATAAAGTGTATTTTTATTAATTTCTTAATTTATTTAGTCTTTATTGTAACACCTTAAAATCTAGTTAATTTGTGATAACAGCTAAATTGAATACGTTCCTGATTGGATCCTCTGAACACGAGCGGCTGATTTCTTATATTTCAAATTAAATTTACACAAGTATCAACTTATCATCCTCATCAGCCTCAATTTCTGCACATAGACCTTCTCTGAGGGGTTTTTGCTCTTAAGCCCCATGATTACCAGTTATTTTGGGGGTCCCATAGCAGGGTTTCTCGCACCGCTTAGTCTGGTGCCCGTAGGTGACAAAGGCATGGAGCCGTGCCCTGAGATACCGCATTCTACCGCGACCTCTTTGACTAATAGTATGACTAATTAGTAAAAAAAAAATACCAATATCTCTATCAATATTCTAACCATATAAATAAATATATGGAGCGACTTAAATGTTTTATTATTTCTGCGATAATAAACAGGTGATGTTGAACGGCTTTGAAGAAATCTGTGTACTTATCGTTATCATCAAAAGCCTGTATTAGAGTAGAGAAGTCAGTTAAGCTCATTAGGAGAAGTCTAAATCTAATAGTTAAATATAACTTTACAAATTAGCACAATTATTAATGGTGACGTATGAAGAGACTGATGAATGTGGAAGAAGCACGGCAGGTCGTCAAGGATAGAGATATTTAGCACTCGGTACTCTGTCTAACCCGTAACGGACTTGGCGTGAAGATATAAATGTATGTATTAATGGTGACTTAGAAATCATGAAACCGGTACTAACCTAAACTAAATCTGTAGTAGTAAAGTAATATTGACAAAGTAGAGTAATACTGAATAAAAGAGCTAACATGTGTATGGTTCTTCACATTATGGACAAGTTTTATAGACTTTTGAGGTTAGGTTATATTTTCGTTTTGAATATCGAATAACCTCTTGATGGCGGAACCTTGTTCGCGTGCGAGTACCTGTAGAGGCCTTTGCAATGCCTCATGAATACATATGTACAGGTGCTGATACCGCCGGAGCATTAAGATTCGCTCCACGATGCACTACCAGTAAACAAAGGGGACTGAGAAGGCGGCTCGGGAAGCAAAGCGACATGTGTTACAATTATTCGTTGCCGTGTCATTTGAATACAAAAGAGACGAATTTCACTTTGTGATTGGTCGGCGATAGAACAAAAGCTGAAAAATTGGTGATTCTCTTTGAAATGTGTGCTGATGATCTTTGGGTGTTTGATTTTTGCGGTCAAACTACCCGTTAGCACGTAGTTTCTATTTTTATATTCTGCTGCCAAACGCGAATAAAAAGTGTGACTTTCGGTGTAATGGATTGCAAGAAAACACTAAAAGAAAAGCTCCCTTCCTATTGTGAAGTGTTCAGTATAACGATAATATATCGTATATAGGACCATAATATATGTACATATGATAATATAACGATAATACAAAAGTATAATGTATAACCATAATATAGAACAATAATATGATGATATGATGATGATATATAACTGTACAAAATATATAACGATAGACGAGTGCGCTTATTTAACGTCTTTGGCACAAAAATAAGCACTTCACGACCAGTGGTACAGCGGGCAAAAATCCAGACTCCAAGCCATTACTAGAAATTTCAAGATAGAATAATTCAAGAGCGGGTAACCCCGAATCGAATCCAGGACCTTTAGGTCGATAGTCGCGCTTGCGACCACTCGACCTATGCAGTTCAGTCAGCTATAAATATAGAAATATTCTTTAAATTTAATTTATATTTTATTGGCTCGTAGTCTTTTTTGCAAAAGTTTTTTTATTACTTTTCGTCTATTTTAAAGCGCGGACAGAATTTTTAAATCTGGCATTTTGTTTTAAAATTAACACAGATCCACTTATAAATGAATGATTGGTGCTATTATACACTATGTCCAAATTGTAAAAGCTGGTGCGGTGCGCCCGTAGATCCCCATTTTGGACTCCAAAAATAGATTAAATTCTTTCAGTTGCGGTAAAATAACAATAAATCTGACGTAGCATAACTATAAGCAACGGTGTCTACTCACAATTAACTTGCGTTTTTCTAAAAACTCGTTAAATCCAACTAGGCGGCGTCTGCATTCGGCTTATGACATTCAACTGTTTGTAACGGTTGGTAACGGTTTTTACGTCCCTAATATAGTGCACTGAAATTTTCTGTAATGACGCACCTGTTTCAGAGCTCCCGCGCGTCATACGTTACGAGAAAGTCGACTCGGATCCTGAATGGAATTATCGTTGTAAAAATTAAACTGATGTTAATTAATTACATTCCTTTTCGAAATAAATTATACATATTCCAGGTTCACCTATTTTATGACGTTTTAATTAAACAATAACGAAATTTTTACAAGAGCATATTTCTGTTGTCTGACACGGAGTCTAGTCTGTACCCGGCGTATGGCAATAGGCTCACCACTTATTCCATGGGACGTAAACTTAACTGTGAATCATGGGAGTGTACTATTACACTCCTCTGCCTACCTCTACGGGGATTACAGGCGTGATTTTACATTTTTTTTTTAAATATCAAAAATAAATTCTCAAAATAAAATTTCAAGCTTCTCTATCAATATCCCAATACACTTTCACTACATCGTCAACTGATCGATCACCTTAATAAAGATTGGAAGATCAAGGTGAGTGAAGGTTTCGGTCGTCGGAAAGTAATTATTTGTCACCGCTTAGAGCGAGCGCGTCGCTGACGAGCTCGGCGAGGGCTTCGGCGGCGAGGAATTCAATTTGCCAACTTATCCGTCCCCGGGCACTGTTAAGGTGCAAATCACGTGCCCTCAAGTCTGATAAGTAGGCCGCGGTGAACCAAGCATGTATAAATAGTCAACTGAAATAGGTTTTTGTCTAATAATATAGTCTTACATAAAATTTATTACGTGTTTGCCTTAGTAGCCCGATCAAATTTTCATATTTTTGTCGAATTCCCGTTTGACTTCATTTAACTTTGCCACACTCGTTAATTCTAAACTTTTCTGGATGGATACATTTAAATTCAATAGTTTTAAAATATTTCACATTTTGTTAGCTTCAAAACAATTCTAGATTGTATATTTTATGTTCATAAAACCTTGATTCTTTTAATAGCCACGCTTGCGGCCGAATCTCTGGTAACTTCACTGTTATATCGAGCTGTATTGGTCAGTATCGACTTTATAAATAGTTTAGAACTAATGTAAGAAATCGAATGATACATACACATAGAAAAGCGTTTATTAAAGTTTTTCAAGTAATTACTCGTAGGACTTGTTTTAAGCTCTAATAACTTACGGGAAAATATTTTAAATTTAATGTATTCTCTAATCCATTTAAAATAAAATAAATAATAAATAATAAATCACCGCGTTTGAAATTCCACAAAAGGCTAAAAAAAAATTAAAAAGTTGGAATAATTTTATTGTATTAAATGTCTCGGGGTCAATTTTGACGTGGCTTGGAGAATTATCCAACTTTGCAATTTTAAACATTACAGGTTAATAGAATACAAAAGCATAAGTTGTATTTAATTTGTTTTCAGCCATAAATGCACGGTACACGACCAATGATGACGCCCTATAGCATTTAGTACGTTCGACTATGTAAATGCAGTAATGGTTTTAATTAAAATTGGGATACAATCATAAATATCCTTTATGAGCTGAACTTCTTTAAACATCTGTTTCTTTCTTCTTAAAACATTTATTTCCAATCTTCGATGCATATTTAATAGATATTGCGACTGCCTTTCACATAAGTAAACGCTGGTGATGATTTTAATGGCACGTGTAAACTGTATATAATGTAGGAAATATTAAAGTAAATTAAACTGAAGATGTATGTATTAATATTATAAATTGAACCATACATTTAATGACGTCAACGTAATTGATATTTTAAAAGCCAAAGACCACATGAAGTGGACATAGTAAACAAGACATTTTGTATACTTAATTATATAGTAATAAGTTTGATATAAACTACGAAAGTCCGAAGTTGCATCTGTTTTGGATCGGCCGCTTGAAATAAAAAAGCTAAGTTGTCCAATTAAACCATTCATTAGAATACGACTATACGATACGATTATTAGTATACTTAAAACCACATTGCAATATTCAAGAACATTTAAGACTTTCTGGAAAAAAATTATTATTATTGCATATTCAATTATTCTCGTTTTCCATATGGCTAAAATAAACTGTATTTTAATAATTCTTACAAGCTACATTACAAACAGCTTACATGTATCTCTTATAACAGAAAGATCGGTGCGTGTCACACTCGAACTCCTGTGTCACATGGCATCCGGCGCGGTCACCATCACATCACAGTCATCAATCACAAGGTTGTGCACGCGCGTCGCGATTTGCGTTCGAAGTGTGACGAAAGCGCGCGGGGCGTGTGTCTATGTCACGCGTGTCGGCTGACCGGCGCGGCGCTCGGGGAGGCACTGCGCGGAGAGCGCGCGACCGGTGCCGGAAACGCACGAAGCGATCGCTTGAGACATCGGACACACGCCTTCAGACAGTTCAGACCGCACTTCGCGCATCGATGCCATACCACTAAGATTTCTCGGAAATGCCGTCTCTTGCTTGAACAAACTGTAGAAACGAGTTTAATTAAGTTAATCACGTTTTAATTTAATTTTAGTCACTATGTAATATTTATTTATATATGTATATACAGAAATATGAGTACTTTTAGATGTGTAGATCTTAAGTTTTAAAATATTAACCAAAGTATCTGAATCATACAATGTATTTAATATTTTGTACGGTTCGTATTATACAATATCAATTAAGTTTGTACTGTAATTCTAACATACATTTTGATTACGTATAGCCTTACGAATTAAGTATGAGAATCTAAATAACAGGCTATGTAAAATACAATTTATTTATTTATACCCATTAGTACAAATAAAAGAGTTTGATAGATATTAATATAATAATGTTTATAATTATTAGGTGTAACTTTATTGTAATAAAGACTATATCAAGCCACAGCCTCAGGGGTTCGAGGACAAGCGGTGACGCCATGGGGTTCACTCGTCGCAGAGCACCCGCCGCGGTGTCACCAGGCTCAAGTTCCACTACAGAAGGTTTCAAATCTCTTAATATCAAATCATCCACTAATTTCAATGTCAGATTAGAGTATTTTTTATGATTACAGCAACTTCTCAACTATATGATTTTGTACCGAAATAAAATTATCGGTTCTTCATCATGATCATCTAAATTATCAGCCTATCTCAGTTCACTTCTGGACATAGGCCTTCCCCAATGAGCGCCATGGGTTATCTTACTTTATTAAAACTTGTAGAAAACGTGCAAAAGTTCTATCCTGAGTATTATTGTAACAGCGGTAAAATATATTTTGTAAGTAAATAATGATTATGACCAAATTGGACAGAAACAATTATATACTCGGCTTTGAATAAAAATCTCCTAAATACTAAGAAAATAATATAATAAAATCCCATATACTTAGAAAATAACCGAAAAGACTTTATAAATACTCTGTTTGTATATGAGTTTAAGCAACTAAACCTTTATTTAGATATCCTGCTGCGGCGGTCGTGCAGCCACATTTAATCTGATTTGCGCTCGTAAGCCGGCGATTAGTCAGTGGGCGCATATCGCCGCTAATTAAACGAACCGCGCCTCACACTTGCAATCGAATACACACACGTATACATATACACACATACACACGCTTACATACACGCGAAGTGAAAGTTGCCAAGCATTGCATTATTCATGATTATGTATGTACCGGCTTAACTCACGTACATATTTCTGGATAGCCCGACTAGTTTCGGATCTATACGAGGTCCTTCATCATGAGATCCCGCCGTTTACAACGAGGTCGCGGCGGAGACTTCATAGCATTATTCCGTCTTTGCTAAATAGAATTTTTAATGTATATATTTAATTTCAATTAGTTAAAACATGTCACAGTACAAGCAAAGTAAGTGTTGATTACTTTATTTTTATATTGCTCTGTTCGTTTCATTTTATTGAGAAATATATGTTGTAATAGATGCATAAAAAGTTTTATTAAATCATACTTCATTTATATTTTAATTGTTTGATGTATTTGTATGTAATTAATTTGAATTTTTGCTGACCTAGCGTTCTATATTAAATTCATATGCATTAAAAAGTGCACCGCAAAATCTATGCCTCAACTACATCCTATATTTAGTTCGCCATTTTACCACATTATCTATTAATTAAAGCGGAACTCGGCTACTACTCGATATCAAGTGTTATGCGGTTATAAACGTGTAACCGCATGATAATTAGTGAGTGACGTGTTTTGTCAATTATTCATGATTATATAGGTTTTACATGCTACGTATTATTCAACCAATGCTATAGAAGTATCGCAGTCGATTAGGTTGTACATCCTACGTATTATTCAACCAATAGTATCGTAGCTAGTAGTATCGTAGTCGATTAGGTTTTACATCCTACGTATTATTTAACCAATAATATCGTAGCTAGTAGTATCGTAGTCGATTAAGTTTTACATCCTACGTATTATTTAACACAATAGTATCGTAGCTAGTAGTATCGTAGTTCATTAGGTTTTACATCCTACGTATTAGTTAACCAATAGTATCGTAGCTAGTAGTATCGTAGTCGATTACATCGTAGCGTTCTTGTAGCGCGCGTAGCCCACAGAGCATATCGTAGCATGGCAAGTGAGTCGGTCACGGCGCTACGAGCTACTTTGATATGGTAATATTCGGCTCGTGTCTGGCGCCTTTGCGTTAAACCCCTCTGCGCTGGGATCGGCAGCTGATCTCACTTACGCGTTTGGGCTGTTCTTGATACATGTGTTCACATTCATCTATATGATATAAATGAATTTATTTTGAATCTAAAACAATTGACGCTGATCTAAATGAGACCAACGATAATACTCAGAATTTCACAGAAACACGGATAGATTATATAATGATATGGTGGTATCAAATACATAAAGTAATAGTAGATAAAATTATATGACATAATTTGTACGCCATATTATAAAGTCATCAGGCTTAATTTCTTTCTGCCTTTTATTATGGAGTCCTATTATTGAACTTAAATTTGTAACACATGGTAACATTCACTGGCGTATGCTATATTTTATTTACAGTAAATTGTATCGAATGATAGCAGAAAAAAACGACATTAAATATGTTCAGTTCCAGAATCTCTTATATCAGAAACATATAAACTTCGTTCTTCTACAGTACAATCATAAAGGTCATTGCAAATGAAGGTATAAAATATGTCTATATACTGTGGTATAATATGTATTATAGCATAGTACCACAAATATATAACTGACTTACCAGGCAAACGTTGGCTTGCCATACAAACAACTGTAGACCTGTATAACATCTGTGATACCTGGCCGGGACTACTGATTGATCAGTTATCGGCCACTGAGAGAAACATTTTACGTCTAAAGTTGCAATATTGACTGGACGGCAATGAAATATTCAATTGCAATCTTGCCACCCTATCTCACATCTGTGGGTGAAAGTAAATATACTAATGTCAATATTATAAATAGGGGTTGGTGGTAGAAAGGTTAAAATTAGTGGTTATATGTATTTCATATTGCCAAATCACATAAAATAAAAATAAAAAAATTTGTTTAAAAAATAAAAAAAATCAAATTTGGGGTGGGCCACCATTATCACTTAGAGGTATAAAAAATAGTTTACGACCAATTGTCAGACCTACCAGAATATACACTAAAAATTTCATACAAATCGGTCAAGCCGTTTCGGGGCAATTAATAGTTAGTATAAACATTGTGACACGGGAATTTTATACGTTGGATATGACTTGATATACCGAGATATGTGTTGCTATGTCTATTTAGATATTTCGACGATGATGTGGTCATCAAGCGTTACTATGAAAAATATATTCTAACTAGTAGTTTTTACCCGCGAATTTATCTACATGAGATCAATGTACTATTAATTCGATTAATTACAAAAATCTACACGCGGCTATATATTGTCTATACAAATATTCTAGCTGTCATATTTCTGTACACATTTTATGAAAGTTTCTAATTTAAAGAATAAGTTTCTAATTTAAAGAATAAGTTTCTAATTTAAAGAATAAGTTTCTAATTTAAAGAATAAGTTTTTAATTTTAAATATTCTCTGTTTTTTTGAGTTTGAGTTTAAATGATTTCGATTTCGAACTTGTTTTATACAATTGTAAAATCCCCGTTTTATTCCATTAAAGATTTTATTTTTAAGTACTTACAGTTTACAGTTTCTTTCAGTATATCCTGAAGCCATCGCCATAATAAACTTCACCGCAATCTGCTTAGTAGCCTATGTTCTTTCCCAGGCTTAAAACTATCTCCATATCAAAATTCATTACAATCGGTTTACGAGTTTGGCCGTGAAAGCGTTACAGACAGACAGAGTTACTTTTGCAATTATGATTTTTGTATCAATATATCGTAATATGTCTTCTTATATGTTACAGCTCCGTCTGTAACGACCTTAATAGATTTGTGAGCCCCGCGTATAAAAGTTTATCGTGGCCTATTTAAACAGTGAATACTGAGTTAAGTTCGGCGCATTTAAAAGTGGAGTACAGATGAGTACATTCGCCGTTGGTTCGCGTAAAAAATACTGAATATTCCATACCCATACATGTACCAATAGCACCTGAATTTTGCTAGGTACTTTCCGGGAATCGATGACCTTATTTATTGATTTATTTTGATGATTTGTACTGTTGTTTTTTTATTGAATTATAGATTTTTTATTAAATATACCAAAAATATATAAATTTAGACTTTGATCTTATGAATAGTCATTTGCATTTATCGTAATTCTTTAACCGGTCACCTACATTCAGACATTTTCTACGTACAAGACTCAGTCACTTTGCTCTAAGCTTTCTCCATTTGAAGTATGTCAAGTGTTTGTCAAGAGGTTATTTTATTTTTGTTGCAAACTTTTCCTTGTGTTCTTGTTTCTTAACTTGCCATTATTATTATTAATAACATCTATATGGATATTTAGATATGGAGCTTTATTGTGCTTGTTCTTATAAGAATTTGAATCTCCAAATCCAAAGGTCTTGAGTTCGAACCTCGTAACCGGGCAAGTATTATTGGGTTTTTCTAACTTGGAATTTCCAATAGTAGAACGGAATCTCTATTCGTGTGCTGTATATGAAAATAGGCTCACCCTCTATTTCATGGGTCGTATAGTAATACCTGATAAAAAGTGAGTATACTTCTCTGCCTACGTCTTCGGAAAAATACAACCGTTATGTATTGTTATGGTTCAATATGACATGAATTATCATAGTCGCACTTAGATAATTGTGATAAAATCAAACAACAAATCCGTTAGAGGCGACATTCGCGCCACGGGATCTGAATCAATATTTTTTCAGAATTCTATAAATATGTACATGTTTATATAATAGATAGCATCAGTCAGTACAATAATATTATTTATATATTTATAACTATCCATGGAAGGTTTGTGTCCGTATTGACGTAGGTGGGATGAGGATTTGCGGAAGGCTGCAGGCAGATGCTCGATGCGACAAGCCGAGGACAGGGCGCGATGGCACTAATAAAGGGACACATATATACATATGTCCAGCAGTGGACCGAAATCAGCTGATGATAATGATGATTTATAACTCGTCACTGCCTTCTACATGACCTTTCTTACTAAATAACCGTTAGTTGTACACGGGTAATTGTAATAACGTTGTGTTCTGAATATACTTAACCTCATTGAATGTTCTTTTAAAAAATATCCGAGAACACAAACTTCACAATAAGTATACAATAAGACTATTTAATTATACTTAACCTACACAAAAATATGTTTAACAAGAACATGTTATTAGAGTAACAACGATATTCCTGGTGTTGTTTATAAGCCGAAAAAAACGGATAAAAAGAAACTTGCAGCACCGAGTGAAAACGGAAAGGTTCAGCCAATGCCGTAACAAGCTACGATTGCTGTGTAGTATGTCTCCACTTTTGTCGTAGACTCGAACTGACAGTATGTAGTTGCCTTTAACAACTTTGCCCGCTTAATTGAAATTAACAGCATGGCCAACTTAATTAGAATTATGTACTCAGGTTTAAAAAAGCATGATATAAAATGCAAGCCCTATATACTTTTATTTCATCATCATTGTTATATCGTTACGCCAGATTCCTTATAGGGTGGGCACAGGGCATGAATATCTTTATCCTTACAGACCTGATGCTCTTCTTCCACATATCACGCTTCCTTGTTACAGCTACGATAATTTTAAGCAATATCGTTTGCATTGGTGCATAATAAAAATTAAACTTGAAAATGTTTGGGCAAGCGGTAATAGTTTCGAAATTTATGGTAGTCGCGTAATTTACGACGCGGTGCAAAAGCGATTAATTTCCCTCGACAGCGCTCTAATGTAGCCGCCGCTCGAACCGTAAATAATTATACAGAGCGCACATGAATAATACGCATCCACGGGTGCAGCCGCAGCGTCCGGGGAACTGGCGCGCCGCGCGCGCGGATACTATTGCCGCTGCTACCGGTACTGCTACTGCTACGAGTACTATCGCTTATTCATCTTGTAATTGTGTACGTAATTACACTTTCCTGCCTGTCTTGCGATTCCCTACGGATGGTATGGGATAAAGATACATGTATACAATTGACTGGAAGTGTCAGTAGGATTAATTTTTTTTGTTTCAATTATATTATATTGGCTTCAAATTGTGACTTCTATCTGGTGAAAAAAAATATCCGTATTTCTCAACTTTTTTTCTTTTTTGTCTTCTTCCGTTTTACAAGCTTATTGAAGATTTGTTATAGGCATCTTGGAGAACAGTTTATTATTTCATTTTTCTCAGCGTAATGCATTCACAATATTTCCTGCAAAAACTCTCCGTTCGATGTTTCCTTTATATAAATATAACTGTTTTATATCTCCATATTGATGAAACCAAGGTCCCTTAGTCCTGTGGGAGTTGTCGCCTGGATGTTTAATAATAAATAGACTAACAGTCTTGACGGTGATAAATAAGTCGGTGGCACAATAGTATGTTCTTTATACCTTTGCAAGCGAATGGAATATATTGAATGGTACTTTGAAACTCATTCATGACTTGAAATTAGTTTTATTGTCTAACTTACGCGAGAAATAAAGTTAGTGTGTCGAACTCAGACATTTTCATAGTAGTTGACAGTAGATGTTTTCATATTTGCCTACCGTTGGACTGATGATGCTTAAAAATTCTACGTGTAAATGAAGTGTCGCGAGCGGCTGAGTGCGACTGGAAATTATAAAATAATTAATGAGTTCACTTTATTAAATTTTAAAAGTTTTATATCATGTATATAACGGAGTAGATATCACCGTGAAGTCAGCATTGCTGACATCACAATTGTTGACATGTTGCTGATGACTCATGTATGAATCTTCTAAAGTAAAACTAGACAAGTATTGTTCACTTTTGTATAGTCTTCGGGCAGCATAACGTCGGCCACAGAGGTCCTTACTTTTGAACGGTTCGAGCAAGAATGGCTCGTCTTTTTTTTTTTGTTTTATGCTGTTGACCCTAATGGCCTCTACAGCTTCACCAGGTTTTAGTGGAGAGCCAAAGTGGCTCTGCCTGAATTTAGGAGAGTACGGAGGGATAGGAGTGAAGCCCAGCACGGGCTGGACCTTCGGCTCCGCCCAGCGAGAGGGACACTAGGGGCTGTGCAACCGATCCTTGGGTGTCTCCTGTGAAACTCGGATCTAGGCACGGATCGACACTGTCAAACGTGCGGGGAAGCCGCACGTCTGCTGTGTGAAACGCGGTGTCTTCGTCCTCGCCGGTGGGGACGGTGCGTATACATGTGGTGGTTGTGTAATGTCTGGGAGGGAGACAAGTCCGCCGGAGGAGACCTATTTGTCAGTGTTATAT
>DWJK01003873.1:0-12599 GCA_018248815.1 Croniades pieria auraria
GTTCCTCTATAGTACCGTTAAGAATACTACTACTACTACTTGGTCGACTTCTTGCAGGTTGGGTGTGGATTTTATATTTACATAGAACATCTGCAAGTTCTGTTCTAAACTCTGCTAAATTCAATATATCTTTCGCAGCTATCTTCTTTTTATAGCAAACCTGCTTATATAAGACCCACGAATTTATAACCGTCAAGTCAAGAAGATGATGGAATAGTCTAATGTACCACTTCCTACTTTTCATGCGGATTCTGTATCTGCCCAAGTACGAGTCCATTAAATCTACACCGCCCATATGTGCGTTGTATTCTTTCACAACCTTTGGACACTATAAATTTCTTCCGCTTCTCAACCTTATCGTAGCGCTCAATCGTGGATACAGGCTCAGCGCCCACATAAGTAGACAGCAAAGTCACTTGTCTATTATCCTTCCAACTAACTGAAGACATTTCAATTACATCGTAGCTGGTCACGTATTCTTCATAAGATCCCCTCTGCACAGACTTTGCCATCACTTGTTGCTTTGTAGGCAATTTGCAAGATTTTCCAAGACGGTTTCTCTGCACAGTTCCTAAACACCAAATGCCTTGTTTTGCCATATAGTACATGAGTGGCAAAGAAGTGTAGAAATTGTCAAAGTAGACAATGTGATTCATTCTTCTTGGAATGGCTCGAGCTAGTTTTATGACGACATTACCAACGGTTTCTACATCTGTTTCATTTTCTAACATGGGCTCATTGTCCTTTCCTGAGTATATAATGAATTTGTAGGCATATCCCATCAAGGAACAAAGCATGAACAATTTGAATCCCCACTTATGTGGTTTCAAAGGTAAATATTGTTTCATGAAATGACGTATTTTAGTAGCGCACATTTGCTCATCGATGGATAGACGTTGATCCAACGGTATGCTAGAAAATTTTTCGTTCAGATGATCTATGACTGGACGCAACTTGTGAAGTTTATCGTGATTGGGATCGTTTATAGGTTTGTGCTTATCGTTGTTATTAAAATGAATTATGCGCCTTATTTTTTCAAACCTGTTTACAGGCATAGTTTCAGATATGGGCCGAAAGCCAAATTTAGTATGCCAATAGGATCGAACGTTTGGGTATTGGTACAACACAGACATGAAGATCAATACCCCCATATATTTACGTATTTCAACGTCAGTTACACAATCAGGACGATCTGGTTGCTTTTGAACGGAGTATCTGTTCGATTCTTCAGTTATATTGCTGATGAAATCCGGAGTAAAATAATAGGAGAAGAATTGAAAAAGCGTTTCTAGTGTCATTATTGATGCAGGAAGATCATTACAACCTTGAAATCGAATATTATCTTCTTGGGATATAAGTGACTGCTTTTTCCATATAAGCCTTTGCACATCAATAGCTTTATGAATTGGTTGGCTACCACTACTAGTATTATTGTGTATACCTGGCACAGGGTCTTCAATTAAAGGAGGATCTTCTATCACAGGAGGGTCTTGCACATCGGCTTGAGGTTCAAATTGCTCACCATCTTCAATTACCGCTCGCAGCTCTGCAGTAGTTAGAATTTCTTCAAAATCATTTTCATCTACTTCGTTACCGTCGTCGGATAAGTAACCACCTTCTAACTGGCTTAAATAATCTTCATATCTTTATCGGCAATTCTTTTACGTTCCATTCTAAAACAAAATACATAAAAAGCTCAAGCCCGCAACCAAGCGAAAATGTAAACAAGTCAAAGTCCCAAATGCATGATGTCTCATTTTTGATACAAGCAAAAGAAATGCTTTTATTATTGTTTCGTATCAATATCCGGCATCCATCTTGAGTCAAGCACTAGTCTTTTTACCCTTAAGTTGGCATTTCCGGCCCTCTCCACTCGTGGCGCCACCGTCGCTGTTTAGTTTTCTACCTACATTTGCGCCGGGTGACTATCCGCCATTATAGCGTTAGTTTTCGCGCCGATAAGTTGGTTTTGTAATATCTTAGGCGAAAACAGTTTTCTTTTACATAATTGTTTAAAATTATAATTAACATTATAGTTACACATTTCTAAGTACTCGGTATAGTTTGTGTAATTATTTTTGCCCTCTCCGTTAATAATGGAGAAAGACAATGAAGCAGTGGGTGATAATGAGCGTTCGCGCTCTCGAAAACGAGATAGTTCTCCATATACCAGCGACAGCGGGACGAGTGGTAGCAGCTCCAGCAACGACGTGGCGCCGCCGAAAAGAAAGAGGGGTCATCAAACCGTGAGTCAAGACCAATTTGAATTCTTGTCGCAACAAGTAGCATTTTTAACGACTCTTTTGACTAATGGTGCAAGGGGAGCTGGGACAATATATTTACCTACAAATTCAGAAAATACATCAAAAACAGTTTGTAATGATTTGAATTTACATCTGGCACCAGGAGCGACTCAAAGCAACCAGCTCGACATTTTGTCCGAAGTTAGCACAGTAGTTAAAGATCCTATACATCCGAAATCAGATGAGAATTATCTTAAGAAATTAATTGAATTACAACATTTTAATGGTGATGATTGGAATTCCGTTCGTTTTACGGATGCCCAGAAGAAGTATACAACTACCCCCGGTTTTGTCGAGCTTAAAATTAATGATGAGTTAAAACGTTATGAATCACTGATGTTACAAAACGATCCTCGTTCATATTTATTAGAACGTTCCTTTGCTAGCATAACTAATGCGTTATTGATGCAAAAAGAACAATTACGAGATGCCTTACAGAGTTTAATCAATTGGTCAAGTGAGACTACTACTACTTTAAATCCTAACTCGCTTTTTAATAAAATGCAGTCGTTATTTTCAAAAGAATGTGCGTATAGTAAGGTCACGGAGGATTTATTGCAAATGGTGTGCGGTAGACGAGCAGAATGTGTTAGTTTACGCCGGTACGACTTGCTTCGAAATATATCGCAAGAGTATCATCGTCACATTTTACAAAAGATACCTCCTAGTTCAGAACATCTTTTTAAAGATGACTTATTACAAATATACCTTCAAAAAATTGGGGGTGTAGAAAAATTGTGTGCGCGGGTGGAAACATCGTCACAATCGCGAAGCAGGGATACGGTTTACCAAAATCGGAAACCTTCTACCAATAAAGAACCGGATGAAACATTTTTTCGTCGGAACACGTCAACTACAAAGCGAAATAAAATCGGATCTTCATCGGGCCCCTCGCAACATAATCGGGTCAAATCAAATAGCAATACGCAGAGGCAAAATAAATCAAAGAAGCCCCAATCGCGTGCAGCTTTTAACAAAAATAAGCGTCGCGAATGACTATCGAGCATTTCAGGGTGGTTGTCTACGGCAATATCATCATGTTTGGAGCAATCTGGGGGCTCCAAAGCATTTATGCAAGCTATTACAGGGTGCGCGCATCCCGTTTATTCTAAAGCCTCCTCTGGTTCCTCCAAATGCTGCATTCATGAAATGTTACCGAACCAAAACTACCCGCGATATGTCTACAGAGGTTCAAAAGATGATGGATTTGGGAATACTGGAAAAAGCGGCACCAGATCCCAGCTACCTATCGACATTCTTCTTGATACCAAAAGCGGACGGAGCTTTTCGTCCTATTCTAAATCTGAAAAGGTTAAACGAGTTCGTGATGGTAAAGCCGTTTCGACTATTCAATCATTTTCGAGTGCCGAAATTTTTGCAAGACCAGGATTGGATGGCGAAGTTGGATCTGAGCCAAGCCTACTTCCATCTTCCTATTGCTCAGCAACATCGCAGATTCCTGAGAGTAAATTATCATCACGAGCCGGGCCAGCACCAATTACTTCAGATGACATGCTTGCCGTTCGGACTTTCGTCGGCACCCAGGACATTCGCATCGATCACGAACTGGGTAGCAGAGCTCCTCAGGAGTCATGGCATCAGATGTGTAGTCTATTTAGACGATTTTCTTCTTGCAAGCAATTCGAAACACCAATTGCAAGACGACATAGCTTTCACGGTGAAGATGATGCAGTTGCTAGGCTGGACGGTAAATTCCGAGAAGTCTGTTGTGACTCCGACTCAATGCCTAGAGTTTCTAGGCATAACATGGGACACAAAACGCAACGCAATGTCTCTGTCGGAGTCCAAGTGCCTAACGCTACGCAGGGTACTTCAACAGCAACTCGAAAAACCGAAGTGGTCCCTCAAACAGTACCAAAGCCTGATGGGGCGACTCAACTTCGCAACTTTCGTGACCAAGAGAGGCCGACTTCACTGTCGCACGCTGCAATACTACAGCAGACAGTTGCCAAAAGACCACCGGTACCGTCGGATAACGATTCCTCAACTAGTACTAAAAGATCTGGAGTGGTGGCATCAAGCCATAGGGGGCTCTGTACCGATCCACATAAGCCTGGTGACCCATCTATTGACGTCGGATGCTTCCGACATTGGATGGGGCGCACAACTGGGAGATGTTACCATGATGGGGTCCTGGACCAGCAAACAAATGTCTTGGCATGCCAACAGGAAAGAAATGTTTGCTGTATATGCCGCGATTTTGCAAGAACAAAATCATCTGCAGGATGCTCGCATTTTACTCCAGACGGACAATCGGACGGTAGTGTCATACATAAACAAAGAAGGGGGTACAAAGTCCAAGACACTTCTCGAGCAAACCGTGAAGCTTATAGCCTTGTTGGACAGCCTCAACATTCATTTGACAGCTCAATATTTTCCGGGCAGATTCAATGCGGAAGTGGATGCCCTTTCTCGACGGAAACCGTGTCCCGAGTGGTATCTCGCAGCAATAGCGACAGAGGTGATATTCCGAATGTGGGGCAAACCGGAAATAGACTTGTTTGCGTCGAAAACAGCACATGTGGTGAACAATTATGTGTCAATAGATGTTCAGGACAAGGAGGCGATAAGTCACAACGCATTTTGTCACCAATGGCATTACAACCTAGCGTGGGTGTTTCCGCCACCGAACCTGATGCCCAGAGTCCTTGGGCACTTGAACCAGGCAAAGGGACTTTACATATTGATTGCGCCCAAGTGGAACAAAGTATTTTGGCAAACAGATCTTCACCAGAGAGCAGTACGGCGCCCTTACCTGATTCCAGATCTGCCACGGGTCCTTATCGACACCAGGACAGGACAGCACCCACCTCAAGTTCAGGAACTGCATCTGGAGGCCTGGTTGATTTTGGGTGGCAGGACATGATGTCTACATGGACTGAAGATGAGCAACAGCTTCTCATGACAAGCTTTAGAAGCTCTACGTTAAAGACTTATAGACCAGCATGGGTAAGGTGGACTCGATGGTGTAAATCTCATTGTATTGACTGTAAATATCCTAGCCCAGATCAAGTAGCGCGTTATTTGGCTCATTTACATTGTGATATTGGTCTATCTTATAGAACAATTCTAGTTCACAAGTCGGTAATTGCAACATTTACACATTTAACCTCAAATATTGATTTATCCTCGAACTTTTTCATAAAACATGTATTGAAGGCTATATCAACTGCCAAGATCAGACCTGCTAAGCCGCCTGTATGGAATCCAAAACATCTTTTACAATATATGACTAATTATAATGTTAATGAAGATAATATTTTTCACGTGTCAAGGCACACTGCAGCCCTTCTATTATTAGCTTCAGGTCGTAGAGTGCACGACCTCACATTATTAAGAATTGATGCCCAAAGCTTAATAGACGAAGATTCTTTCATTGTATTTTGGCCAGCTTTTGGTTCAAAAACAGATAACCAGAGGCATAGACAATCTGGATGGAAGCTTAGAGAACACCCTAATATAAGACTAAATGTAATTTATTGGATAAGAAAATTGATAAGCTTAAGTTCAGATCGTAGACAAAACGTCAATAATTTGTTTATTTCAGTGAAGGGTGAAATAAAGCCTGCATCCAGAACCCTCATTGGTGGTTGGATAAGATCTCTTTTAAGGGAGGCTGGCATCGGGGCAACCCCTGGTTCAGTAAGGTCTGCCGTAGCCTCCCTGAATTTTGTAGAGAATTTCCCTATAGATCAAATTCTTGCCACGGGCAATTGGAAAGTAGAACATACTTTTCGAAATTATTACTATAGGGAATTGGTTACTCAGAATTCATCCGATATTAACGAACCAGTGTCATTGTCTAATTATTTTGATCCAGTTCAATAATCGATACTATTTCCTAAGTTTTCTCTAATTTTTGATTGTAAACCTTGATAACTGATTAAATACATTCATACAAGGTTATCTAGTTTCCTTCTGCACACATTGTAGCGTATTTACTTTACTAAAGCACCAGGTGATAACAAACACGTCACTCAAGATGGATGCCGGATATTGAAGAAAAATCGTAGGTAAGTTTTATATTATGAAAAACTCTCTATTAATTTTGCACAAATTCCCACCCCATTGTCACATATTAATATTTAAAACTTTCCCGAGATCCGTCAGCAGGTTGAGACTCAATTAAAGAATTTCGCCAATAATCCGTAACTTCAGTGATTCACTCGAAGATGATTTCAAGCTTTCTCCGATTCTAAACAAAAGACTAATGTACAATAATTATGACTTTAATTTAAATTCCCTTTTAGTCAACAAATCAATCGATTATTTGCTCGTCAGTAACAGTACTGTGCCAAGTAAAGTATTTTTAATTTTACTGAATTATACAAGGCACATAGTTCTTCTAAAGGGGTGAAGCGATACAAGCGTATGATAAGAGTGATATAAAAATGTTCAAAGAGTGTAAATAGGTAAACAACATATGGCGCGTGTAACAAAACGCACCGTCTGCACGTATTCGTTGCTGGTGAAGCGGCCGTTGAGCTCGGAGCAGGTGAGCTTGAACACGCGGTTCAGGTAGTACGCCGGCTTCTTGTTGCTGTACTCGATCTCGCGGAGAACCTGATCAACATCGGTTTCACATATCGATTAGATTCAACTCGATTCCAATAAAATCGATTTGACTAGACTCGATTCGATTCATTCGAACGATCGATTTCATATTTCGGCCCAAACGGATCGTCATCCTTTTACAAATCGACAGAAACGTGAATGTCAACGATAGATTAACCCAAGCCGAGGCCCGAGGCGGTAAACATATGACGGGGTGGAGCGGACGCACCTTCTGGTAGTTGCGCACGGAGTCGGCGCCGGCCAGCGCCACGCCGTCGCGCGTGAGCGTGGCGCGGATGTCGCTGGCGGGCAGCGTGGCGGCGCCGCGCAGCGCCAGCGCCTCGTGGTCGGGGTTGAGCGCCGGGTACACCGACACCACGCACGAGTCCAGCTTCTGCCCCGCCGACTCTGCGCAACGCGTTACACCGACATGCGCTCATTTCGCACTGAACCTACCGAGCTTTAATGTGTACCTATTTGTACCGCGAGCGGCCGACCGACCGGTACTTAGATAGGACGTATATTTTTTGTGATCGAATGGAGAAGTTGTGATTTTGGTAGTACATATTAAACGAAGTAACTTTAAAGTGATAATTAAAATAAAATATATTATTCTAAACGTAAAAAAAAAAACGTAACATCACGCCTGTAATCCTCGAAGGAGTATGCAGAGGAGTGCAGTACACTCCCACGTTTCGCCAGTATTTTTCTATTAGTATAAAAAACGAAAACGATGTATGTATTTTTTGTATTTGATTACCATGTATGATTTATGTATTTTATTCCTAACCGCTTAATTTACAGATGCAAAGATATTCCATAAATAACATATGTGTTGTCGCATTTTTGGTTATAGTTCGTTCTTCTCAAGGTTCTTGGTAATCACCCGCAAGTTCTCCTGTTTACTGAAGTAAAAACTTTTGTCTACATATTTTTTCTTCTGTCGTTTCCAATCACAATCTCCAGGCATTTATACATATCTACCAGGTCAAGGATATTAGAAAATACTTGGACAGACCATCTGCAAGACTATGATTTTGTGCTATATTTTCTGGCCATTTAATTGGCCAACACCGAACTTACTTTGGTTATAATATGAAATGCTTTCATAATTTATAATTTAAACTTTTGTAATTTATTTTTAAATTTACAGAATTACGTTTGGAACTAAGTAAAGTACTTGTTTCTTTGGCTCTACTATTGTACTTATTCTTATATATTTCAGAATTTGGTGGTCAATAATCTACGAAAATCACCTTACCCTTTATAATATTACGTTTTATATATACTGTTGGACCTGATACTTCCTTGAAAATGTTATGAACTTTTACAACTTCCAGTTGCAGCACCTATTTGCAATGATTTCCAACAAAATTTAATTTGTTTACCTTTTCTTTCCACTAAAACGATTTTATATCATAAACTTATATAATACATAGAATGTGAATGGGCATTAAATTTTCAAATTCAATGTCTTATAAAATAGTAAATATTTCTTCCGGTCAAATGACTGCTCGTGGTAAATAACGATAGGACACTCTTGTTTAACAGTTTTCACAAATAAAAATATAAATAAATGGTGTAGAAATAATTGTATGCATATAATAGAAGTCGTGGCTGCAAAAGTAAAAAACTAATAACGTTTTAAGCAAATTTTCTGATCGAATAAGTTAATACTGTCATTTGACCGGTATTGGCACGTTTAGTGTTAATACGCGAGCCATTGTCGCCGGTGTAGTAGTGCATTATGCATCATTACGTTATCACATCATCGATTCGTTCCTATTAACCGTTGAACCTAGGCGTCACCTTAATAATCATCCTTGTACCGGTTGCTTCGAGGGTTTTCGCCCTCGATGTTCTGCTGGGCGTGCGGACTGCAGATCACAACGCACAGCTTCTCGCCTCCCCCTATGCCAGCGTCCGTCAGCGGCCAGGGCACGTAGCCGAGCCTAAATGGGATTCCGGCCAGGCTCGGCTACACGTCCCGGCTATCGCACAGGAAGATATCTCGGGCTCCCGCGGTGGAGTTTGGACACGTCGATTACGTGGAAGCAGAGAGCATACCGTCGGCGGCGGCGGCGGCGGGCGCGGCGGGCGCGGCGGGCAGCACGGCCAGCGCCACGTCGGGGAACAGCGGCAGGCCGGCGCGGAAGTGCGCGTAGTCGCGCGCCGCCTCCGCGCTGCCGTTGATGAGCACGGTGGGCGTCTGCGGCGCCAGCACCATCACGTACGACTCCGCCGGCCTGGCCTTCAGGACGCGCCCGTTGTCGCACCTGCCACCGCCACACGGCTCAGCGCTGTACCCTCCGCCGGTAATGTTCACTAGGAATTCAGCTCTAGTGCTACTTTCGGTAGATATTTAAAGTTTCCTTCCGCTGTACGTGTGTGATTCGTACCGTTTCGATACCGACCGATACAAAAAAAATCACACCGGTTATAAATTATAATTTCGAAACGAGGCCTGACATTCTTAAAGATTCTACTTCTGTTATAACAAAATGCCATTTCGTAGACACCCAGCGGTCGGTAGGAGGTATGAGCGATATTCACGTTATGGTGGTGTCGAGATGAACGTTTCTGCGGCCGGGCGTGGGGAACGCCCGAGCGTCTCCGTAGGCCACGCGGCGGACCAGGGTCTCCACCTCCGCGGCTCCGTCGCCTTCCACGGATACCGATTTCAAATCTGGAAGCGATAACAGAAAAATTTACGAGCGATCGTTCGTCCGAGGCGCTAGCTTCGTACAAAAGGCATTTCGCCGAGCCGGATCGGTAATCTCGCGCATAACATAATACTCGAAACCTTAGCGTGTTCTATCGCGCCACACGATTTTCACTCATTCGGTTACTGACGTACACAGATCGAGTTAACGGCACTCACAGAGGTCGGGCGCCAGGCTGAGCCCCTCGCGGCAGCGCGCGGCGCAGCGCAGCGCGGCGGCGGGCTGCGCGGCGCGCGGCGCCAGCGCCAGCCCCGCCATCCAGCCGCGCAGCGGGTGCTTGGTGTCGCTCTCCGTGCCTGCGCGCCGCCGCACCGAGAACGAGTAACGTCGCGCGTTCGACCCTCCACTGACGACTCGCCCTCTTCCGCGACCGAGTCGTCCCGTGTCCGAGACGGATCACCTCCCGAAACGAAAGTCGAGGTCCCGATCGGTCCTCGATCGGAACTCGACGGAATATTGAAATCTACCCCGGGAGATGGCGGTCTACGAGAGTGAATTGACGCGCCGAGTGGGAGGTTTTCGGTCCGTCCGCCGACATGCGAGCGGCTGAACGAGTTACTGCAATATTTTCGACGAGAGCTACTAAATTAGCCAAAATAATATGAAATTTTAAATCACCCTGCCAGCAGGCGCCCACGACGAGGGTCGTGTTGACGCCGTGCGCGGGGTGCAGTGGCCAGTCGTCGATGACCTCGGGCCCCTTGCCGTCTACTGAGCGGTAGGGCTCGCCGTCCACGAACAGCTCCACGCTCGGAAAGCGCACGTTGATCGCGTAGTGGTGCCACTCGTCGTCGCACACCTGCAGCAGCATCATCATCAGCTTTTTCATGTTTGTGATGATCTTACACTTAAACTACGTTGAGTGGTCATTAGTAATTGACACGTTCGGAGACCCGATATGTGTAGTTACAAAGGTTATTACGACAGTATCAAATAAGTGTAGAGATTATAACACTTTTTGCACTGACCCACGTAAAGCATTAAGCCCAAATAACAGACAATGACTATCCGTTGTCTCATATTGGAACCACACACCTCAGGCAACTTCCACCTCCACTCGGCAGGGCGGAAAATATTCAGATCGCCCTCGCCGAAATCGCGACGGAGCAGCAGGATCAGTCGACAGTTGCGCACGAACAGTGCGTAGTGGTGGCGGTTCATTTCTGTAAATTTTCCACAGCATTAAGCATATTAAATTATAGAAGTATATTGAGTACATTGGTACACATATATACGGTACTCATCGAGAAAGAATCATCATCATCAAAATTAACGCTTTTATTATTTCATTGTTGGATACGGGTCTCCTCTCAGAATAAATAGGTGAAAACTCTACTGCACTGGCCAAATGTTGATTGGCAGACTTGGCAGATATTGGCCAAATTTTAAGGAGATTACGATTTATTAGATGGAGGATGATGATTTGAAGACTTTCTGCACTCGCGGTACAGACAAAATTTGCCCGTATTAAGGAAGTGAAGTGCATTCGTGATTATGATGAGTTTTTTCGCATTGCAAACAAGAAGTTATTGTCTCGGTTTATCGCCGACTACCGACGCAAAATAATATCCACCAATACAATGTTGCATGAATCACATTTACAACTGGCGCAACGTTTAGATACAGATTTCTGGCAAGTACTCGATGCAATGACATATAGTAGGACAGAAACGACCGATAATAACATACAAATAAGACATAAAAATAAATTGATTAATCTTACAAAAGCCAATAACACCGATGGGCGATTCCATCATCATAAATGTAATAAAAATAATAAGATACACCCGAGGACAGACGGAGTTCAAAAATTAACGATAATCAACGCAAGTTTTAGATCCGGTCGCAGAGAAAGTTCTGTCACGGGGACTTAATTACGCTCCAGCTCCCCTTACAATCCCGGTGGAATCTATAATAACTAATTTGGAAAATACGATCACACGCAATAAGATTCCCAACAGAGATGCTGAATGCTTAAGGCAAGACGTGTCGCCATTATAGCGTAAATCGAAGCCGCCTAAGCGGAATATCAGCCCAGAGGAATTCAAAGCTCTCTGAAACTTACGCAATAATGAAAAGATATTGGTGCTGCCCGTGGACAAGGGAAATGCTACTGTGGTGGTTGACACGTGTGAGTATGAAAACAAGGTCACGCAATTGTTAAGTGACACAACCATCTACAAAAAAGTAAAGTACAACCCGACGTCACGTGTGACCGCCAAATCCCTTAAGCTCATGCAAGAGTACTTAAATAACGACCTAATATGTCGTCTGCGCCCACACAACCCTACTCCACCAAAGATATAAGGCTTACCGAAAATACATAAACCTGGTTGGCTACTGAGACCCATAGTGAGTCAAATCGACTCCCCGACTTACAAGCTCTCCAGGTTACTAGCTAGCTTGCTCCAGTCCTTCACAGGCAGAACATCTAATTATGTGAAGGATTCAGGGCATTTCGTCAAGTTGCTTACCACCGTGCGAGTGTTAGACTCCGAAATTATGGTCAGCTTCGACATAGTCTCATTATTCACCAATGTTCCGGTGGAGGATTCGTTAGTAACAATTTTCAATCTAATAAAGAACTATAATGGTTGCATTACTGGTACTGCTGAATTGGTCGAACTGTGCCTAAGAAGCGGCTATTTTGTTTGTCGCGGCCAGCTTTTCTTGCAGGTTGATGGAGTGGCTATGGGCTCTTCCATAACGCCAGTAGTAGCCAATATCTTCATGGTGATTCGAGGACGTAGCGATAAAAAATGCCACTGTAAAACCGCGCTATTGGTGGGGATAGGTGGATAAGGTCGTCGAAGTGATAGGCAAAGACGTCCTGTCTGAGTTTCTGAACCACCTAAACGCCGAAAAGAAGGTACTTCTCGAAACGAGAAGGTACTTTACCCTTCTTGAATGTGTTAGTCTGCAGGGAGCCCGATGGCAGACTGTCGCATACTGTATACCGGAAGCCGACACACACAGACCGGTACCTGCAGGCTGACTC